>JAOXOE010030138.1:0-13443 GCA_028565055.1 Phoeniculus purpureus | reverse complement strand
GGGGCCTCAACCACCTCCCTGGGCAACCCATTCCAGGCTCTCACCACTCTCACGGTCAAGAACTTCCTCCTCACATCTAGTCTAAATCTACCCAGCTCCAGCTTTGCTCCGTTCCACCTAGTCCTTTCACTGCCTGATATCCTAAAAAGTCTCTCCCCAGCTTTTTTGCAGGCCCCCTTCAGATACTGGAAGGCCACAAGAAGGTACAGCATGTCCAGAAGCAACTTGCTCAGCCAGGCAGGCCTCCTAGCATTCTTCCCTGCTTGAAAAAACTATGTTTTGTTTGTGCAGAAATTGAATTAATAGGAAGGAAATGTAGGAATGAGACATACTCATCCCTTCAGCTGATGCAGAGATTATGACATGTGGGTGAAACCAGATCTGATTACTTCAGAGCAGACATAATTTTGCAGCAGGCATGAAGAGAGCCAGAAATCTCATGATTTAACAGAGTTCTTATTAATTTACTTACTTTCATCATGAGTTTATGCTTTAACAAAGTTAAATTCCATCTTAGAAGTTTTCCTGAAGAGAGTGCCATAGCCCCTAATTACTACCAAGATTAGAAGAAAGTTGCTCATCAAGAAGGTCCAGTGGTATCTGGAATGTCTGATCATGTGGCATAGGGGGAAAAATTATATCCAGCATACGTGAACTTTCAGTAGAGATTTATTCAACTTCTCATCCTCATTCAAAATTCATTTGTTCTTTTTATCGAGCAGTGTAATGTCAAATGTCTGAAAACTGTTGTTTTCTAGTCTATTGACAAAAACTTAGAGGTTTTTATTCTAACACAGAAAAGGAAGAAAGTGCTAGAAACCAGTTTTCAAAATACTATTATCATTTTAGTTTATCACTGTTCTTATTAATCTACATGACCTTGCTATTTATTATTCTTTCTTTTCTGAGTTTAAATTCTAAAATCATTGCAATTTGATGCTCACAGAAAATTGATCAATTTTCTTTTCATGTGTTTTTGGTTTATTTTTGCATTCATTACATACTAAGGCATGTTGAATCGTCTGACTCTTCTCGGTTATTTTACCCATCTCTTTCTACCCAGCATGAAACTCAGCAGCGTTTACAAAACAAATTGGATTCCAGGAGAGGCTTAATCTTTTTTTCTTGCTTATGTTGCTTTGCATACTCCCCAATTATAAAATTACTATAGATTTTTTTTTTCTCTTAGGACTTTATTTCACTTTGGAAAAAGATATTTAGCTTAGGATCTTTCTGAGACTACACCCCACCAAAAAAGGGTAATTTTTTTTTTACAGAGTGTTGTTTCTGGAGTTTATCTACCCCTTTGGCTTGTCAGTTTTCCCAGTGTCAGGAACAGGGACACAATCCCATCCTGTAGCCAGGTAACTTCTACTACCTCTTGGCCTCCAGCTGATGAGGTGTAGCACGAGGAATTGCTATGATTGACCAAGGTCACTCTCATAGTGCTTGGACTTGATGGGGTGTGTTGCTTTTCTGTTGTTTTAAACTTTCTGTTTGCAGGCTGTTCAAAGTAGCAGTGGATAGTCACCACAGATGGCTTTTCGTAGACTTTGCTGGCTCTTTCCTAATTACAGTTTCCATCACACTTACTACAATGGCATCAGAGCACTGATTTTCAGTGTTAAAGATGACAATTATACTGGTGGTTTCTCTAAACCTATTGAAGCCTGCCACAGGTTGGCACAGCTTCCTCTCAGCTGTTAGATATGGGTTAGAAGATTGCCAATAATTTCAGAGGCTGACAGACCAGCAGTGTTTCAGCCCAGGGATTACCCAAACATAGACCCCTTTGGCTAGCATCTCAGTTTGTCAATTATAAGATTTTGTCTCATGATGTTTCTACATGCCAGTTTTAATTGCTGTCAAAAAGCTGGTGTGTTCAGATTCATAGTGTTACATTTTCCAACACAGCAGACAACAGTAGGATAAAGTGGAAGAATTACCAGATACCTGTGGAAAATTTATGACGATATGCAGAGGCATTGTGTTGTTATAACATTATTCGAATGAAAACAAAATAGACATGGTAGGACGACTTCTCTTCATTACATTTGTCTTTCAAAAATGGCTAATAAAATTAGGAAGATATTTGTAGCCCATCAGCCATCTTAGCAAACTGTGGCTACATATATGTTGGACATATTTGTCTTTTGTGAGTGCATATTCATGAAGAAAACAAATAGGAATTTCCTTGTCTATTTAACTCATGCATCCATTATCCCTGTACCTCAGTAACAGTATTGCAGTGCCTTTTAGAATATGTGCTGATTTCCAAATCCTATCTTTGGGATATTCTGAAATGTCTAGTTAAGAAATTAATCTTGCAATGTAAACTAATGCATGAGAGCTTCCCAGTAACTATCTCCAAATAATTATTGAATGAAAGAATGACAAGTTAACCTTCTTCACTTTACAGGGTAGAGAAACACAAGGAAAGCAGGGCTTCAGTGCCAATGGACTCTAGTCTTAGCTTCTATAAATTTGTGTGCCTTTATGAAATCCACTCTTATTTTCAGGATCTAAGAATCTTCAGCAACAAACCCACCCAGAATAAAAGTATAAACAGGAACTCATATATTGTTAAGTATATTAATAAAGCACAGTGGAAAAGCCAATTCAGGCACTTTATGTGTCTCAAAATTCAAGCAATACTCCAGCGGCTTGATTTATTAGGAACCTCTGCCATTCACCATGTCCTCCACAGCTTATTGAAAGTGGCAATGAAATTACAACATACAGCTCCCTCAGCCCTCGTAGAGCACACTTTGTCAGTCCCATGGACTTGGCAGGTGCCCAGTTTACTTATGTAACACTTTGTTACCCCGATCTAAACTGAGTTTTCTCTTTACTTAGGGTTTCCCCCTGCTAACAGATATTTGTCCACAGTCTTTGGGTAAAAAGACTGGCTTTAGTTTCTTATACTTCAAAGCTATTGATCTACAGATATTGCATCAGAAACCAAGACTGAATACTCAGGATTAACTGGGCTTCAAAGTGTCTGCAAGACTTCTGCTGCAATTGTGAGTGAAGCAACAACTGCATTTTAAGATTTTGAAAAGCGTCTAGAACTTAGACTAAGACCATGAAACATAAAGTGTTTGGGCTATATTTTAATGTATTTGATGTGGCTGCATTATAATATTTCCTACAAATTGTGTTATATATTACATTATATTTGTCACAGCAACCAGGCCAAATAAAGTCAAGAGAAATTTTGTTATCAAATTCTGTGAAACTAGAGTTGCATCTCTTGTCATCCAATATTTTCTTATTTTGTGATGGGAGTAAGACAACAAAAATGAGTGTACATATCCTGAGAAAAGTCTTAATTTTTATTCATTTGTCTAGGCAGAGTTATGACTTAAGCTATCCCTAAAATGGGAAGTTCAACCCTTTTAGCATTTACCATATGCCTACTCCGTTAGCAATACTATGGTTTTCAAAAATGTTCTAGATATGTCACCTTCAAACATAACACCATGAACTCCCATTTGTTAATCTGAATTAATGAGCAGATGATGTCCAGCTGAGACTGGTAAAAATAACGACCATATATTGCCTGAGATGATTCACACACACACAACACATAGAGTACTTTCTGAGGAATAAATACTTTATTCACAAAAATTGTCGATGTTCTTCCTATTTATGCAGGCATCCCTAATGCTTTTTAGCTGTGTAAAGACACAAATCTGATGAAAAGGAGAAAGTCCAGATACATTCTGTTTCTCGATTTTTTTTTTTTCATGACTTTTGTTTTTGGTATAATAATTGTTGACACCAGAAGCAACATGTTTTTTGATATTTTGTTGTCTTTTCTTATTTTTTTATAGGATCTGAATGAAATTGAATATTTTTATTGACTATTTCCAAAGAATAATTTAATATACTAGCGATTCATTTTAGCATTTCTACATAGAACAACAGTTTTACTGAGAATAAATAAAAAACATATACCATATTTTCTTATATTCATTCATGCTGTTCAGTGGATGAAATTCAATGTCTCCTTGTTTTTGTTTTTTTTTTTTTTGAGGTAACGTGGTATTTTTAGCCACTTTTTCATTTTAATTATAGGCAGTTGTAACAAATGGTATTTCTTGGGACTTTAAAGATTTCTCTCTAGAGAAAAGAGCCAGAAACAGTGTCTAGAAACATTTTTGTTTTAATTACAGAGCAGTTAATTTTCTTCTGTTTTGTAAAGTAGAAATTGATTGAAATAGTAAAAGAAACAACCACTGTAAAACAGCAAAAATCTGAGATCATTATCTCTGTGAAGATAAATATGTAGCACTATTTTTGCAACATTGTCTGGTAAGATACTTTTCTGCAATCTAAGTTATATATATATAAAAGTTATTAAAATTACATCTCTACTTCATCATCTTTTGTTGAAGAATACATAATTATAATGAAAACCACTCCTATGCTAGTTTACATTTCAAATTCAGGTGGTGGGGTGGTTCAATGTGACTACTGTAGTTCAGATCAGCAGGTATGGAACATAAATGTGCAGCCTTTCAGCAATAAGAATTCTGGAGCATTGAACAACCCTCAGTCACACACATCTAGTTCTGGATTGCTTCAGAGGCTGGAGCTATTCATGGAATGTGGTGTGCCTTGAAATTAGTGTCTTCTCAACATCTTCTAATGTCTTCCTAACTGGCCCATCTTTACCCTTTCCACTCCTTTCTAGACACCATGTGTTGAGACTTTAGGCACCTCCATATCATGATCAATGCACAACGGAAGCTGATGATTCTTACCATGTCTTTTATCCCTATGGGTCTCGGACTGGAAAAGGTTGCATCCCAGAAAGGCAATAAGAAGGTGGTAACATATTTATTAATAAATTGGGTATTTTAATATGTTTATTCACTTTTAGGTCCAAAACAATTTGCTACATCCCTACATAAGCCTACCTGGGTTTATGAACCCATGCCAGTATTTTAACTCTTCAGAGGCTAGGGAAACCTGCTTATGAAAACAGTCTTGCTTGTAACTGCAGTGTTAGATCCATGGTATTTGTCTGCCAATCTTTATATTGGCAGATTTTATGTTATTATTTTAACACAAAGTGCTGTTTTGTTGCATTAGAAAATGATGGGCAGAAATGTTTTGATGTTTGTCAAAAAAGAGTTGTGAGAAAATGGGAAAAGTGAGGCTATGTGTCATGTAGAGCTGGTTTCATTTGGTCAACAAATTAAAACCAAAGCAACACAAATAAAGCCAAATGGTTTGGGGTTTTTTTGTAAGCTGAAATTTATATTTCTTGGCTTTGTGTGATCCTTTCAATAACATTTTCAGTCACAGTGCTAAGAAAATAAACCAGTAGTCAAAAAAATTTTTAAGAAAACTATTCAAAGTCAATTAAAAAAAAAGTAATTGTCCAACATTCAAGAACAGTCAGAATTGCTAAAATAAGGCTTGGCTTCCGTCTGCTATCCTTTTATCGCTGGCCTTTATCACTGAGACATTCTGTAAAGCAGGCTGTGTCAGAGCAGGCCTCTGGACAAAGTGTTTTGTCAGAATAAATAAAGAATATGGGTAACCATACTAAATTTTCTTACTCTAAACATATGTTATCAGGATAAATTATAGATCTTCTAATCTAACAAGTTTTCATTAAAACTAGATAACACCTACTAACTTGTTAGGAACTTTAATGAGGCTGTACTTCAGCAGTTATAAATGAAGACAGTTCTACAGTAATGATGCTGATTTATGCCATGTGACAGTACAGCCTATAGACCTAACTTTCTAATTCCACTCTTGTGAAATATTGAGTACCTTCAATTTCTACAGAAATCAGATCTAATTAGAGGGGAAAAAACCTCTCTTACCACAGATACATCAGTAGATTGCAGAAATGAACTTCAGAGCCCATGAGCTATAATCCATGGTAATGAAAATATTATGTTGCATTATCTTGCCTGAATGTCACGTGATAGTTTAGAAGGTAAGGACAAGGGATCCTATTCCTGGATGAGTCACTGATTTACTGCTTTTCTAGATAGATCTTAACAACCTTATCAAACACCTGGTAGATTCACCTGCATGGCAACACCTTCCTTTTGGTTTCCAGAGAAACCAAGAGAGTTTCCTTCTTACTACCTTCTTATTCCCCATAATGTGGCAGAAACTTAGTGTTGAAGATTAGAACACTGGTATTTATCTGTCTGTGATGCTGGATTCATGTTCATCAAATACAAATAATTTCCTCTGTCTGTGTGTTTGCACATTCTCTATCAAAAGAGGAGACTAATCTCAGCTGAGGGCTCTTTATGCTTTTGTAAAATAAAAATGCGACAGCATAATTATTTGAAGTGGAACTAATTGCATAGGTGCAGGAATAACATCTCCAGAACACTTTGTTGTTTTCTAGTGTATCATAAAAGTTGTGTGTGTTTAGTCATCCTTATTCGCTTTCTGCAGCTGCTGCTCTTAACTAACAGGAACGTTAATTAATAATTAATAATTTTTAATAAATTTAATTAATAATTAATTAATAATTCATAGTTTAACGTATTAATAATTACTAATTTTTAAAAATTGAACTAATGAATACTCACCATGAAGACCACCTCTGAAAGGATACAGAAGCCTCTTCCAAGCTTAGAATGACATGATTTGTCAAAATCAACCAATGAACTTGAAGCACTAGACTCAGTCTGTTCATAATGTTCATTAATTGCATTGTAGCACTATAAGTGAACAGCAATACTTTTATGTTCTACTCCTCATATACTTGACCCCTGTGCTCACCAGGTCAATGTGCACCCTACCACCTAACATGTTGTCTGACTTATGTTTGACTTGCTTAGGTGATACCATAGGTAACATTGCATGCGTGTCAGATGGAACTGACTTAAACAGTACTGAACATATAAATGGGTTCGAATTATGACTGCAGGGGCTACATCTGCTATATTCATGGTGAAATACATGTATGGAAATGGGAGATTTTATCAAGTAAAGCTGGTACTATGTCACAGCTATGCTCTTATCAGCCAAATCCATGTATTTTTGAAGACAAAATCAAAATATCTGTGATAATGAAAGAACGTGGATCACAATTTCAAAATACTTTGTGGATAAGCAAATAAAATTCAAGCTTTAAACTTTGACATATTTTTTCTGAAGTAGTCAAAATTGCTTATTTCTATTTCAATCTATGCTTTTCTGACATTTTAACTAATTTTCATGTTCTTTAAGAGGCAGAAAATATTTTAGACTTTTGTTTAACTTAACTCAGAGAAGATTGTTAAGGAAACATACAGTCTAATTCCACCTAAATTGCAGCTACCTCATTATAAAGTTCAAAGCACTTCAAATAATTTTTAACAAAGGAGATTGATAGTCATATTGAAAATGTCAGCATGAACATTTGTATTTGTTATTAAAAATAAAGAATACAATTTAAAAGTAATTTTACATTGCTAGCAAGATCTTTATTTTGAAAGGCTGAAAAATACTTACTGCTATAATTACAGATTTCCTTCATCTGAGACCAACAACCTCGTTAACTCTCATAAAAATACATAATCGAAGTTTAGAATTTATTTTCGTGAAACAGAATCCCGTATGAGGAAAAGAGGCAAACTGAACTTCTCAAAACGGTTTGCATAGCTTGGGAGAGTCAGAAACAGAGTATATGCCAGAACATAGCCTGATATTAGCTTAGATTGGATCAAACATCGTAAGGTTTGGATTTTTTTTTTTTTTCCAGTATGAGAAAATATTTTTGATTTTGTGCAGTGCTCCATTTTCTACGAAGAGGTCATTTTTACTGACAGTGCTCTCTGTTTTCATGGATTTTGTTTTGCATATTATAAAATGATAGTTATAGATAAACTCTAGATACAGAGATATGTTTAAAATCTTTGAATTTTCAACAATATGTTTTATCACACACACACAAAATAGATGATGTACAGAATACATGCACATACAGAATAAACACAGCTCATTTTGTACAATCTGGAGGCTACCTGAATAACAGTACCATGAAAATAAAAGTGGATTAGGGATGGAACTGAGCATAGGAAAAAATTTTCAGACACACATCCAAACAACAACATACCTTTATTTTTGGTTTTCCTTTTCACATCTCTCTGACTCACTCCATATTCCTTTAGGTAATAGACATAACAGACATCACCAGATCTTCATGTCCAAGCTTATCTGCTTAATTTCACAAATATCTGTTGAAAAGTTTGGATTACTTTAACCTTTCATTATCTATTCAATTTGTGGGCATAAATTTTGTAGACAAAATATTCCAGTGACACATAGATAACAATGAGAATAGATAAAGATGACAATAAAGATGAATGAAAATTAATATTTGCTACAGAATCTCAAAACTGCTATATAAAAGGATTTCAGAGCAAATGGCTGTTTTGATAGAAGGTTTGGCCAACTGCGTGCTTACACTTTTCCTATAGAAAATAAATGCATTTGGAAAATGCCTTTAGATTTTAGAAAATTTTTCAGTAACTCAGAAATTTAATTTTTATTTAAAAAAAAGACCAACAGCTTTTCGCACAGGGGAGTTGAGGCTGTTGAGCTGTTACTCCAATATTAAAATTAAATAATAAGACTTTTATTTGGGCACTTTTTGGAGCAGGAAAAGCTTTTTATTTGCTCAGTCTCTAACTCAAATGCACTTAAGTGTTAAATTTATTGATTTTGACATTACACCTGTGAGTTGAAGGATACCAAAAAGAGATTACTTAGGACAAGGTCATTTTTTGCTCTGGGCTCAGCACCTGCAAATGCAAAGTTTGGAACATATATAAAGAACTCTATATGGCATGTGCGCTGCGCATAGCTTCCCCGCTGACATGATATAAAGTCTTCTATAAAGTACGTTTGTAGGTGAACATAAAAGATAGAAGTCCCATCACATACAGCAGCCACATCCATTCCTTTTTACTTATGAGGTGTCCTCAAACCAGATTCCTTCCCTTAAAAGTGTGTTGCAAGAGCTCTTCCTGTGTCCTGGTCTAGATCATTACATGTGTACAGAGACGAAGAAATTCAGTCATTTACTGATGGCTGAAGTGCTACATAAATATGAAGAGATCAAGTTACATTATAGACCTCGGTCAGGGAATCAATTACGTATTTCAGTTGTAAAACAGCTAAGTGTGTTTCTGAGTTCTTACTCTACGGTACATTCTAGAATTGCCAATTTACTTGCTTTTTATGATCTCAGAGAGAGACTGGACTCATGCAGAGAAAGCAATTCTGATAAATACACATTTCTCAGACTGCACTGCCTTATAAGCCATCAAAGCAATTTGAAAATCAATTTGATGTTTGACAGGGAGCCAGTGCATTCCCTTCAGGATATAACCAACATGCTGAGGCCACTTATTGAAAGGAAAATTCTGACGATACCATTTTGCCAAAGTCAGAGTATCTGTAGTATTTTCTCAGGAAGATCATAGAATCAAATATGGTAAGAGTTAAAGAAGTTAAAGTTCAAAACATCAATAGCTTTAACATGTACCCTCAACTGGCACAGCTGCTTTCTGACTGGATGATACCATTGTATTCTCTTTTTTTGTCCTTACAGATGTGATAAGAGTATCAAGAGGTCTCCAGCAAGTCAGAATTGCTTTGACTCACATAAAGTGAGGTACAGACTCACTGTCTGTGACTTTGGTTGAAAAGTTGCAGAAAATGTTTTCATTTCAAACGGGAAAGGGTGTCAATATTCTCACAAATATATCTATTTGGAAATACATTTTACCAAAGGCAAGAAAGGTGAACATTTTTCGTATTCTTTTCCAAGCTATAGGCAAGATAATGTTGGTAAATGGTCCTAACCCAGAACAAACATATATTCTTTCCCAAAAGACAAATCAATCAAGGATTGCTCAGGTCACTACAAGAAAAAACTGGCAATCTTCCAAATTACAGTTGAACTAATAGATGCTCTACAAGGCTGACAAAAACTACTTCTTGAGAAAATTTTTAAATGCAAATAGAAAATGGAAAAGTTTTAATTAAAAATTAACACAAACAAAGGAAAAACTCAGTGAATATGCAAACCTTTTCTTATTGAGGTGAACAGGGGTGACTTTAGTAGTCAATGTTAATTTATCATAGTCATCTGTAGATCACGGAAGAGAATTTTAACGGACACACTGAGATAAGGAACAAGTAAGGCATTTCTCCAAGGTTGCATGGGAAGATTCTTGAAGAGCTAGGAATAAAACTGCTTCACTGTCTTATCCTTAACACTGTTTACCATTTCACTAAGTCATTCTCCTGCCACAAGATGAACTGCTTTCCTGTAAAAAAACCATGAAAACAAGTAAGCATCACTTTGGTACTAGCTGACAGTGAGGGTGAGCAAAGGATATTGTGTCAGCTACTACTCTGAATTCCCTTTCAGCTAGACATGCAACACAATGCCGTTTGAACTTCTGTTGATTTACCGATAAATGTGTTCTCCTATTCATTTCCCATAGCCTACCATGTCATGTGGGTAATTTATTTCTTGAAAGATGTACCTGTTATTACACTTGGGGGCATCTAGCTGTATTTTTCTTTGTCTTTAATGCTTCTGTGCTTAGTTATGCTTACAGAACTCCTAGGAAAAGATGATGTAGTTTTTCATAAGGCATTCATCTTCACAAAGCCTTCTTTAAACTCTCCACACATTTTTATGGAAGGGAATCGCATCAGTAGTTCAGCTGTACACAAAGTACTATAGTTAACGCTACAAGGATGTGGAAACTGTGATTACTACAACTATTACTGTAGTGCCTGAAATGTTGAAGTGCTACCCATAACCAGAGAAAGATTTGTAAGGAGGAATACACTGAGAAAGTGTGAATGAGTTCTCTCACCTGTGGTGCTCTTCTTCTTTCTGGCACAAAGATAGGAGAATGAAAAACAACAAATCTTTTTTATATAAATGCATTATAAATCAAAGTGGTCTGGATAATTGTAAGATGTCCTATTAAGTACAGTGATTAGTTTTCTTTTAACACATTATAATTCATGCATATCTCCTCCATTTCCCAGCCTGCATGCTGTTTCTTCTTCTTAGCTCTGCAATGGTCATTCAGTCAGGTCAAGTTTAGGCCTGCAGATCAAATTAGTGCTTTAATGAAATCTTACCAAACCAACCACTTTCATCATTTGGTCTTTGTGCTGATGTTTTCAATGATAGTGTTAACTGAAGTGAAACGTAAATCATTCTGCCAGTGCAAATCAATGCAATTGTGTAGCTTTATGTATGTGCAGCCCACTAATTACTAGCAAATGAACATACCTTAATATCAGAAAAATTTAGCTAATAATACAACAGCTTATAATTTCAAACATGACAGGGGTGAATAAGAAGGCAAAATTTGGCAAATTGTTGAAGAGTCTTCTAAAAAGGAATAAATTAGTGTTCATAAGTGAAGTTTAGAACTAAAATACATGAAGCCATTTGTACCATTCAGAAACTAGTTTTTATGATCCGTGTAGAATACCCTGGTTCTTACCCATTTGCTTCTGTAAAAGACAAATATTGTGAGTATATGCATTCCATCAGGAAATTATATATGATGTGAAGTATCCTCAACATAGCAAAAAAAAAATCAGGTTAAATCCTAAGGCACCTGTACTTACAGAATTAAAGTACAAGTAGACTCCATAAAGACAAATCTATGCAGTGGGATTTATATTTGCCATAATATGTGGTAAAGAACAAGACTTCCTAGCAGATCTTTACATAGCTAACAGCACACGCTGTGCATAAATAAGGGTAAGGTCAGTAGGTCGACTTCCAATAAGAACTACAATAATCCTGTCATGGGAGCACAAAAGAGAATATCCATTGCTCTAAAAACTCTTTCCCCTGTAACACAGTCAGCTGCTCTCCAGGTAATAAACCTGCAATAGTATTAAGTAGGGAAGTCAAATAAAGACCCCTGAGCAACTACAGAAATGACAGATCATAATAGTAATAATTGTAATGTTGAAATGCTTAACTTTAGCCCAAAATTCAAGGTCATTCTGTCGTAATTTTCTTTTTTCACTTTTGAACTATTGGTATTCAGTATGAAATTGAAGCTGAAATGTATGTAGTTAATGAGGTGATATTATTCAACAAGCAGTAGAGCAATCTCATTTTGTACATTTTTAATAAATCACTAAAAAGTTGAGATTTAAAGGAAGAGCCTTGAACATGATCTCTTATCAGTTACTGTCAGGAAGGCCCTACCTGGCTGACAATCATCTGAACAATTATCAATATAGTAGTTCCAAAATAAGGGTCAAAACCTGACATGTATGAAGAATTGCAATGGGAATGAATTGCCAGTATAAACACACAAGGGCATATTGCATTTAATGATAAAGTCTTAACATCAGGTATCACCTCTGTCTATCACCAAACAAATGTTACAAGCTATTGAGAGAAAACTAGGTGGCTGTTACGGCATGTAAGGCAAAAAGACATTATGAGAAGACAGTTAATTCCTTCCTGTTCTCTCCACATTCCATTCTTGGATCCTTCAAATAACATTAGGAGCAACACAATGTTTTATCAGTCTTTAAGAAAAGAATGTTTTTTATTTTGTGCCACACTGGCCAGCTAGTTGGATAGCAGAAATTATGTGAAACACTACCATGTATCTACCTTGTTTTAGTTAGATGTGTATACAAGCAAACTTTATTATTATCTTTATGATAGTGTTAATGATGCCAACAAAATACATAGTCTGAGATTTAAAATTGGTACCTTTGCTGGAGAGAAAGGTAGAGAGAAATTTAATGAACTATAACAAGTGCAAGTGTAGGGTCCTGCATCTGGGCAAGAACAACCCCAGGTACCAGTATAGGTTGAAGACTGACCTGTTGGAGAGGAATGTAGGAGAAAGGGATCTGGGGTTCTGGTGGACAGCAGGATGACCGTGAGCCAGCAATTTGCCCTTGTGGCCAAGAGGGCCAACAGCATCCTGGGGTGGACCAGAAGAGGGGTGGTTAGCAGACTGAGAGAGGTTCTTCTCTCCCTCTACTCTGCCCTGGTGAAACCACATCTGGAGTATCTTGTCCAGTTCTGGGCTCCTCAGTTCCAGAAGGACACAGAACTGCTTGAGAGAGTCCAGCTCAGAACAATGAAGATGATGAAGGAGGTAGAACATCTCCCTTATAGGAAAGGCTGAGGGAGCTGGGTCTCCTGAGCTCGGAGGAGACTGAGGGGTGACCTCATTAATATCTATAAATATTTGAAGGGTAGGTGTCAGGAGGATGGAGCCAGGCTTTTCTCAGTGTCATCTGGTGATGGGACACAGGGCGATGGGTGTAAGCTGGAACATAAGAGGTTCCATATAAATATGAGAAGGAACTTCTTCCCAGTGAGGGTGACGGAGCATTGGAACAGGTTGCCTAGGGGAGTTTTGTAGTCTCCTTCTCTGGAGAAGTTTAAAA
>JAOXOE010030137.1:0-13443 GCA_028565055.1 Phoeniculus purpureus | reverse complement strand
CAGCAGGATCACCTAGACCAAGTCACACAGGAACACATCTAGGTGGGTTTTAAACGTCTCCAGAGAAGGAGACTCCAGAACCTCCCTGGGCAGCCTGTTCTAGCGCTCCGTCACCCGCACTGTGAAGAAGTTCCTTCTCACATTCATATGGAACCTCCTGTGTTCCAGTTTACACCTATTGCCCCTTGTTGTATCGCTAGATGACATTGAGAAGAGCCTGGCTCCATCCTCCTGACACCCACCCCTCACAAATTTATAGACATTAATGAAGTCACCCCTTGGTCTCCTCCAAGCTAAAGAGACCCAGCTCCTTCAGCCTTTCCTCATAAGGGAGGTGTTCCACTTCCCCTTCATCATCCTTGTTGCTCTACACTGGAATCTCTCCAACAGCTCCGTGTTCTTCTTGAACTGAAGGACCCAGAACTGGACATAATACTCCAGATGTTGTCTCACTAGTGCAGAGTAGAGAGGGAGAAGAACCTCTCTCGATCTGCTAAGCACCCCTCCTTCTGATCCACCCCCGGATGCTGTTGGCCCTCTTGGCCACAAGAGCACAGTGCTGGCTCATGGTCATCTTGCTGTCCACCAGGACCCCCAAGTCCCTTTCTCCTACACTGCTCTCCAACAGGTCAGTCTCCAGTCTACATTGGTACCAGGGGCTGTTCCTGCCCAGATTCAAGTCTCTACACTTGTCCTTATTATAGTTCATTAAATTTCTCTCTGCCCAGCTCTCCAGCCTGTCCAGGTCCCACTGAATGGCAGCACATCTTGTTAGGGTTTCGGCTATACCTCCCATCACCAGCAAACTTGCTGACAGTGCACCTCAATCCCTCATCCAAGTCATTAATGACTAGATTGAATAGTACAGGTTCCAGTACAGATTCCCTTGGGGAACTCTACTAGATATAGGCCTCCAACTAGACTCAGTCCCATTTACCACTACTCTCTGGCTTCTGCCCTCGCTACCTGATCATCTAGACCACACTGCCTCAGTTTGGCTGCAAGGATGCTATGTGATACTGTGTCAAATGCTTTACTGAAGTCAAGACAGACCACATCCACTGCTTTGCCATCATTTGTCCACCTAGTTATGTCCTCATAGAAGGCTATCAGGTTGGTCAAGCATGACTTCCCCTTGGAGACAGCATCTAGGACAAATTGTTCCATCACCTTTCCTGGGATGGAGGTGAGGCTGACTGGTCTATAGTTACTTGGGTCCTCCTTCTTACCCTTTGTGAAGATTGGAGTGACATTTACTATCCTCCAGTCCCCTAGGCACCTCTCCCGATTGCCATGACTTAGCAAAGATGATGGAGAGTGGCCTAGCAATGACTTCCACTATCTCCCTTAGCACTCGTTGGTGCATCCCATCTGGGTCCATGGATTTATGTGCATACAGTTTGCTCAACTTATCCCTAACCCAGTCCTCATCAACTAGGGAGAAAAAAGAAAACCACCTCACACCAACCAGGGCAAAAAACCAATTTTAAACTTTCAGCACACAGTAAGGTACTGATGTTTCCAGAAAGCAAGGAAGAGGGTCACATATCTTTGTGTTCCTAGTTGTCCCTGATTTAACATTTCAACATTCATTATTCTCATATTATCTCATTTTTAATTAAAATAGATATCCTCTGAATTTTAAATTTTAACCTTTAAAACCTAATATGTTCAAATGCCTGTTTATCTCTACCCTACTGCACTCTCAGCTGTACGTTATAATCTTTCAAGTGACTTTGACTCCCTTGTCTACTTTTTCCTGGCACAAGTCTTTGAGATGCCCTCCCTTTAGAAAAGTCTTTACTTCTCTCAAGGAAATAAGCAAAGTCTTTTACTACAACTTAAAATAAATTTACAGGTAATTTTATACTTTGTCTGCATCATTTTTCATTTTGTGTTTCTATGTGCTTATCCAGCTGCTGTGAAGCATTTCAAGGCTACACAAATTAGCCACAGCACAAATGCAAAACAGAAGATATGACAGCGGGAGGGTGGGGAGAGGAATAATTATTGAACAATAAAGTGAATGCTACTTCAGACATCAAAAAAGGAATATCTTGTTTAAATATCTGTTTGCTTGGCTGAAGTACTGGGAGCGAAAGCAGAAACAAGACCATTTTTAAGACAGGCGTGTTAAGTAAAAGCCTAGAACGTTACTCATACTATTCCAAAATGTCATGCTTAAGACAAATTTCTTGCCATAACAGCAACTATCAGTCACTATCTCCTACATTAATAAAAGGCTTTCCTTCTATTTTTGCTTTTTTTCCTATTGGCACATGTTCCAAAGCTAAAAATGGCAGACAATGTGGGACAGGGCTGCCATTTAAGAAAGAATCTGAATTCCTTTAGAAGGATATTTCATCTGTGTTTGTGTAGAACAGTCCTAAAACATGCTAGTCACATTAAGTAAGGTTTTTTACAAAGTCTATTAGAATCAACTCAATGTCTCAAACTGTTTTGAGTGCTTGCAGCTTTCACATGTAATTTGGCCATCCTACCTCATGCACACAACTTGTTCCACACAAGAAAACTGTAAACTTATGCCAGTCATTGGCTCATGAAAACAAACAGCACTTATTGCTTCCTTTTTATAAAATAGACAGAAGTCAAATCAGCCAATTCCATAAAAAGTCAGCAAAGACCCAGAAGTCCTTCCCCCATACAAAGTTGGCCTATTTTTATAGCTAAACATCTTGCTGCACTTTATTCTTCAGAACAGCAGGGAGGGTCTTGACATTCCAGAATAAATTACTTTAATGCTTTCTCAAATCTGCCTCCTAGGAGTTTAGAAGTACTAATTCTTCACCAAGAATACTTGGGGAGAAACTGAGTTGGTTAACGGGAGGAAAAAAAAGGAGCCAGCCATTCCATTTAAAACATCACTTCAAGTGGTCAGGTTTCATTTGCACGGTACACCCCGCTGCCATTAATTTAGCAGCCCTCTAATCAAGCTCACTTCCTGAGAGAAAAGTAGGCAACATTTAAGTGCTTGTTGTAAAACTCCTAAATTTTCAGGAAACAGAAGAAAACTCAAGGATAAAGCCTCTTTTCGAGTCCCATTATATAACACATGCAGTTGTGCGATGCTGTTTGACTTTGTCTGAAAAGAAACGAGGATCTGCATTGTGGCTTAAGGATAATTGCAGAAGAGCGAGGAGAGGCAAAACTCTCTTGTGAGAAGACTTTAATTTGCCTACAATAGGGAATTTTTATAAGTTAAAAAAAAAACCTAAGTAGGTGTTTCTTGAAATACTCACATTCACCTGATACTGGTGACCAGCTCATAAAGAGACCCAAGGACTAAGTGTTTTCAAGAACACAAGACATCAATACTAGACTGCCTTGTTTAAAATGTCCGTGTCTACATTAACAGTATTTAAATTCATTTTACCTCAAGAAACTAGGTCACCTGAGGATTAAGGAATAAATGAACGAAAGCCATACCCCAACCTCTTAAACAGAAATAAAACACTGTTGTTTCTGGTTCAAAGGTGAAGTTACTAAAACTCTTAGCATTATATCATCTGCCAAAAACCACAAAGCATGAATGGAAATCGCTTCATCCAGAAATCTACTTAGCAAAGACCAAGAGAACTCTCAGAAAAGTCAAAAATAGAAAAAAGTTACATGCCACTCAGTAGACAGATGGACCTTCTCTGAAGTCACAGCAACTTTACCCTCAAGTGCTATTTTATTTAAACTGGAAAAAAAAAAAAGGGGGGTTATCTTGTGGTATATAAACACCACACAAAAAAAGGATTATGTGGTTTGTGCAAGTAATGCAAGGGAAGTTCTACCCCAAACCCCTCTTCATTCCACAGCCTTCAGTTTTATGCAAGTTATGTCAAGGTTAGACTAAATAAATTTTTCTTTTTAAAAAGCATGAGTTAAGCACATGGAAAACGGGCAGTTCCCAGCAACAGCACATGAAATACCTCTCAGCTCCACATTTAGACAAGTAACTGGATTTTTTTACCTGGCTACAATCCCTATCAAAAC
Organism: Phoeniculus purpureus; assembly: GCA_028565055.1. NCBI lineage: Eukaryota > Metazoa > Chordata > Aves > Bucerotiformes > Phoeniculidae > Phoeniculus > Phoeniculus purpureus. The sequence continues at coordinate 9,441 of JAOXOE010030137.1, read as the reverse complement.
AAAGGAATTCTCTTACAACATCATTTTTAGGTAACTTGTTTCACCAAGATTGCTGCAATCCATACAACCAGGCAAGGTACAAACTATTTCTCTTGATTCATGGTAAATCAATATTATGTTTCCAGCATCACACAACTAAATTACCTCTATTGCATCTGCTGCTGAAAGCTGCATGTAAGGGCACAGGTTTTCTTTAGTATTTCATTTTTATCAGTCCCAGTGGTACTCCAGTGCATTCTGTGTTATGTTATGCCTCAACAAAAATGATTTTACTACATCACTCCATCATCTGTCTAAACTTAATCAAGCACAACATTGCTGTCTGAAGGTCTGCAGTAGTCTTGTGTCCCCGAGGGACTTTCTTAGTGGTAGCCACTTTGGAAGAAAAATATCACCTCAGCACTGTCAAACTATCAAAATTTACAAGCAGGCAGTCACCAGCACACAGCAAAACTGGCCCATCACACAGTTGTTAAAAAAACTATCTAATACTTGCCCATTTCAGTACAAGTTTTGGGTGCTATTTCATAAATACGTGTTTTGAGAGACAGAGTGGAACAGGACTGGCTCAGAGTTTTAAGGTAGAGACTGCCAAAACAGCCAAGAACGAGAAGCTGCATGACATTCACATTTAAGAAAGCAAGAGAAGATAAAAGCTAGAAAAACAAATAGTAAATGACTGGAGACCATTAGAGAGAATAAACTGTCATCCCACAGACTCTAATCCTCATATCAAGATGAAAAGTAAAATTACTCATGTCCCTGTTTAATCTCCTCCAATCTTTTTCTTGCCATTACCTCACCACAATCTATTCCCCTGGCTTTTACATTTATCCTCATTGTTTAAGTTTCACAAGATCCTAATCCTCTCCCAACAGACACCCAGCAATTAGTCCCCACAGAGGGATCTGTTTTCTAGTGGTATGCATTCTTCCACCTTGGCCAAATTGTTTGCTGTAATTATGCAAAATAAAACTAAATTACACACATTATTACCAAGGAGGAGATCACTGCATACAACTAAAGCCAAAAAGCAGCATAACATCTAAAACACTTTTAAATAATCTGAGGGTCACACATCTGCAGGGAAGGAGATGACCATGAGTTCTGCTCTTCTGTTTCAAACCAATGTGGCCAAGTCACCAACAGCATGTACCAGCCACAACTCACAGAACAAACGGAGCAGAAATTATCTTGTTCATGGACTACACTATCCTAACCCCATGACATCTCATATAATTTCGTTTTCTTGGCTGCCAATAGAAATGACATTTATTAGCCTGTGCTGATATAAAACAAGTGATAAATGTCAATTAATATTTTCATATTTCGATGAAAGTAATTTTAAAGTAATTATATCAGATTACAGTTGTTTAAGTTATGCCATACAATAGGCAATAATTATTATTCATCCTCATTCCAAACATGATCTTATCACGCTAATATTCAAGACCATTTTGGAAAGTGAAACCTCCAGCTACTAAAGCATCTGCTGTGCTAGAACAATCAGATTTAAAGGAAGTCTTGCCATTAGAAAAATGAGTCGTTTACAGATTTGATAAAAGACAGGTAAAAACAAATTCGAACCCACTTTCCAACCACATAATTACTTTTGTATTCATAGACAAAGCACTGCTAACTTCAGAGACTGGATTTACTGATAGATATCTCACCTCCAAAGAGAAACAAGAATACCGTACCATTAACGGGATAGCCTACTTAAGAAAGAAGAAACTGATGAAAAGGACAGCAAGGACTATGTCAGGATATCCTGCATAAAAAGCAGAAGAATTAAACACTTTATTCACCATGTTATGAAAAGACTGCACTAGAACTCTTCAGCCAAATGTCCGCAGCTGACAACATGTCAGAACATGTGGAAAGACAGACCGTACTACCTTCACACACTTTGCTACGGAAGAATAGTTCAGGATAGTGAAGCTGAATAATAGAATAAAGACCTTCAAAATCTGAAACAACTTAATACTTTTTCCTGGATATCACAATTGATCTTAAAGTAAAAATTTAATAATGTAGAAGCATTTTCATAAAATACCACGTAGCATGTATTTATGCTGTAGTATACAATAATTCCATTAAAATTGAAATAAGTTTTCTAGTATGGAATAAAAAAGACTAACAAAATCAAAAGAATACATGCACACCTCACCAATCTTTCTTTTTGGGTCTGAATCACAAAACTACAAAATATGATTTGTAATAAATTATCCAAAAATAGATAATGATTTCAAAGCTCATAAGCACTGAATTTTTTACAGTACAACAGATACACTGTTATCACAAGAGATGAGTAAGTGAAAAAACACTTATTTCTAAAGCATGGCTGGCTATATTAAATCTAGTCTAATAAATCGTGTCATTTCAATTTCCTGTATTTTTAGGTGGCTTTTATTTTGTTTAGCCATTTCTTTCCAATATGCCACTGATAGCCAGGCCACAAGTGATGCTACTTTACTTGCCAGACAAGTAAAAAATACAACCTTGTAACAAGTAGAAACTGGAACATTCAAACAGGAAAATTTTATTAAGTCCATGACAGCCAACCCCATTCCTTCAGTTCCTGAAAGTGTAAATTTTAAAACAATGTTCCTGTAAGGGAGAGGGCTGCTCAAGTATATTCACAGGTTTGAAAATTCAGTCTATATCCACACAGTTGAACACAAAGTGCAGGGAATACCTGAAGTGTCTTGGATGCTAAGAGGAAAAATGGTTGCATTCACACACTGGGGTGGGCAAAAAGATGCTACACTGCTCACATAGCTGCTGAACAAAAACCTCCAGATACTGGCACCAAGTAGGTGTCTCAAAACAGTCTAGGGTATGCAACCCTTAAAAATAAACTACATTTGAAGACTTAATATCATGTTCTTCACCGTACCATAAAAACACCATAGACATTTTGCACAGACACTTCGGTATCTACAAATAACTCAATGTTTTTTAATAATAGCTTCCAGACATTCAAGAACAACCAACCCTGAGAGCCCTACGCTGCCTTCACCCTAGAAATGGTAAAATCCCATACTGAAAGCCACAAACATGCTAATGGCATGGGATAAGCAATTTAATACAAAGCGTAAAGAAAGGAACAACTGCTAAAACGTATGATAAAGACTACTCTAGAATGACCTTAACCATCTCCTGACATTTCAAAGCATCTTTTCTAGGTGTGATTAAAATACTGCAAGTTATAGTAACACTTTAGTCATTTACTTGACTAGTGGATGAATTCGCAAATATTCAGAACACAAAGATACTTCATACTAATCTCATGGAAACATGAAAAGACTACCTGCCTCAAATCAATATTGATAGCTTTTGAAAAATAGGTTTTCACTTGGCATGTATTAATTAGGTTTCCTTTTACAAATCCCACTATCTTTTAATGTATTAAGAGAAAATGAAGAGGCAACCACAATCAGCAGAACTGACAGGAAAATAAGAAAAGTATTCTAATCAATTTCAACTTCTAGGCTGATGACATAAGCCTGGAAGCAAAATACATGCTGCCTCACTGCAGGATATTTCTTCTCATTAAAGAGGTAACTGTGTCACTGTAAGCAGTGAGGACTATTCAAGATAAGCAGATTAAACATTAGTCTTGCAGCACGGTGGCAGCATGTTTTGTTGCTAGGTTGGAAAACCAGCTCTACTTTTAAGGTTTGGGATTTCTAGCAATAAATAAGTACAAGATGAAGTGATAGTAACAAGTGAAACACTCCAAGCAGCTAATGGCCAGGAAAAGAAACAAAATGTTCTGCGATTGTGTGAAAAGCGACTCTCTATACAGCAAACCTTGCAACTACCAGCAGCAGCAATGTTCCTCATGCCCTCCTGGCAACAGGCAAATCTATCGACCTGAGTGTTTCAAGCCAATGAAATGCATGAAAAAGATACTACTGCTTACCTTTGGAAAGAAGCCCTTTGTCCAACATCTACTCAGGCTGAGATGCACACCCATAGAACCATTATTTCATGCAGTCATCTGCTAAGGAAACCTTTCTTCCTCAAGTAGTAGAATTAATTACTCGCACTTTCATCTTTTCTCGTAGGATGAAAACAAAAAGTTTAGTTCAGCTACAAGCATTCGCAAAGTCCTCACTGACAAACTGAAAGCATTTATTTAAGCATAACTATAGCAAATTACCAGACCAATTTAACAATACCCTGAAGATAGCACTTAAATGCTATCTTTTTCTGCCTGAGCAAACCATTTAACCTTTTATCCTTGTCAATAAGAGGTCCTCAAACTATGAACAAGATTTCACTTTTTCCCCCTCAGTATATTCTCTCCTGTCTTCAAAGTGAATGTCTGAAACAAACTCGCCAAACTCTGTTCCATTTCCTACTGCAGTGAAAGTGAACAACAAAGCACCTGCCTGAACAATCAAACCAGCGTGAAAGCTTGTGGCAGATATCCACCAAAAATCAATCATGCTCTATACCTGTCTGAGCACAAATCCACGGTCCTACAGTGACATACACCTCATAACAACCTGTTATAACATATGGCATGCAAGCAGAAGGCTGTAACAGACTCACATAATAAAACTCCACCACTATGTTTCCACGGTTCATTCAAAACAAGCAGCTTATGACTACTGTAGTTAAAAAATTCTAGTAACCATTCATCTGTACTCAGTGTTCCATAATCCTTCCCCTCAATTAAGTCCCTTCAGACATCTCACCTGAGCAAAGGCATTGCACAATGCCCAGCTCATCTTGTCAGCCACAGCCACCAACCTGCCTGCCCATATGTAGTAGCAGGTTCATTTGGCCTTCACTGCTGTCCAGACACTAATATGGATCCCTCTTCTTCTGTTAGCTGATACTTTCACAGAAGCTGCATAACTCAGACTACCTTTTAAACATCTCCAGTCCAAATTCTAATTTCAGGTGTTGAAAATTTACTGGGAGAATAGGAACCAAGACTGAGCATAAGGTATTCTTTTGGAAGTCAGTTTGACAATATGGCTTTTCCAAACTAGTTTGGTTTTTTTTAAAAAAAAAAGAACAGTATGCAATGTCTTGTATCCTAAGATAAGACTGCAATTTCAATATCTGCGTACATCACTTTTGTTTATCTTCTCATATTACCACCTCTTCTTCAGATGTCAATGTAACTGGTGACTGCCTGCATCATCACTGTTATGTTGCTAGTAAATCTGTAAGCAGTATAAAGTAAGTCTTGTTAACGCAAAGAATCTAAATTAGAAGGAAAACATTATCTTCCATGGAAAATTTGGGGGGTTTAACTCTTCAACTAAATATAATGACTGCTACAAGAAAACCACCTTGAAGTTGTTCCTGACTTAAATGTAAAATGTTACACCCAAGTTTCTCAAGTTATCTTCCGGAGTAACTTTCATAACTCAAAAAAAAATCCACTTTTTTCTCTAAACATAATTTTAATGAAACTATATTTTTTTCCTTCCCAAGAACATAAACTTGAGCTTTCAAATCAGACCTGTCAACTTCGCTTTGATATAAACATAACACTCAATTCTTCTGTTGTCTTAGGAACAGGGCACAGCCATTATTCCGCATATACATGAAAACACTACTGGTAATTACAGGACGCCAGCATATGCACCAGAGTTTAGCTTGATTAATGTACAATTTATACTGTTTATTATTCTAAGATTTTAAAGAATGCTCTTCTAAACAAAGCTTTCAAAGATTATGATGAAAGATGCTCAAACTTTCATCTCTCTTTGTGAAGGTCTTCCCTTGTTGCCTTTAAACGCACCACAGATATCCCAAAAGGAAATAAACGTCTAGCATGGGAGAGAGAGTAACCCCCTTCAAAATCTGAAGGTTTTCTTTCATTTCAGCATATGGTCCCTTGTCTCCCACCAAGCCTCAAACACAATACAATTGTATGGTCTGGGACAAACCCCAAACCAAGGCAAACACCATCCATGGCCAGACCAAGTTGTTCTTTGTGGAACACCGATGCATGAATCTGGGGGTGTTACGAGAGTTTAAAGCTGGGGTGAAGAGTAGCAGAGCTGTGCACTAGAAAACATGTAAGTCAAGAAAAATGTACGACAATAATCAAAAGTATAAAGAGGATTGCAATCTATATAATTTTAAAATGCCACTCCAAGTCAAATTTCTTCTAAAGGCTGCAGAAGCAAAGCTGGATTTCCCACAGCAGGATACCCTGTAGCACGCAGTTCCAAAAACTCAGATCCAAGAGACTCCTAATACCTGGAGATTTTCACATCTTTTCACATCTGTATCCGCATGCATTTTCATGCTACATTTACAGTTAACCTCTAATTTAAAGGTATTTTAAGATTTACCTATTAACCTTTCAGATAATATATAGTTATTATTTTTAAAAGCAGAACAAAACAGCAAATTTTGAATCCCATTCACAGTATCCCCCTCACTGAAAACAGATGTAAAAAGCACCATTCTTACTAACTGCATGCTTTATTAGATCTTGTAGCCAGCTCTGTAGCCAGAAAAATGTGTCTTCAGTAATTATGGAAGACACTTAAGGAAACCAAACTGAAGAACGTGCCAACTTTTGAGGTCTCTATAGTATGTCTAAAGACATCCCTGTGAAGGTTTAACTGTATGGAAAGCTGAACAGTACAGTCAGCCTCCTCCTGTAAAATAAGCTTTAGTTTCTCCAACCAACAATTCCCCAATTAGCTTTCCCCATAAAACAAAACAATAAAGTGCTTGGTCCTTTGAGTAAAATACGCAAGTTTAAAAACACATCCACTTAATATTCTGAGATTATATTCTCCGTGTCCTACTCTGCCCTGGCCCAGACGAAAATACAAGATTTATCTTCAGAATTAAGAAATCACTCTACTCTTGGGGGCTTTTACATATTTATATGTATATACACACACACACATATACATGTATGTTTTGGCCAAGCATGCTGTGTAGTAGAAAACACTGGCCAAGATAAACACATTCAAGTACTCTGATGTAGTCTGTGTTTCACATCTGCACTAAAACCACAACAACGAAGTAAATTAAATTTAACTTAGCCAGAATTTCAGTAGAAAATGAAAGGGGTCTAGCACTCAGCACTCAAGCAGAAAGACATGGTGACGGTTATGTCCAACCACATCTGAATACTGGCTGGAGTACCAGAAATGCAGAATATAAGTCCATGGCAAGCGTTTGAAATATCACACTCTCTATTACTTTCATTAATTGCAGTTACTCATGTAGGCTTTGAGGGTAGAACCTTTAAATTCCTTGCAAGTGTGAGAAGGGTAAAAGCATGCGTGCACCAGCTAATGCAATAACAAAATAAAAATTAAAATACCACAAATTTCTAGTCCAAGATGATGTTCAATATACAAGCTTACCCTGAACAGGGACTACTGCTTTCCATTGTCACAGAAATACTGCAACAAACACACACATATATAGGGAACAGTAAAACACCTCATAACATTTATGGCCAACTATACAACAAGTAACTAAAACAACCACCAATCTCTACCCAACACAGCAGAGGCAGATCCACCACCCGCCATTAACAACTGTCTCTCAGCAGCAACTATTATCAGTAGCCCAAGATCATTAGCCAAGATGAAAACCTTGAAATTAAAAGACTATTCAATGAGATGCAGTTTCTTGCCTCCTGTCAATAGTACTGCACAGTTGCATCAGACTGTAAGCATACTACAAGCGTGTGCACGTGTACGTATTTATTATATATGTGTGTGTGTGTTTGTACGTGCACAGAAAATCTGGTTTGTCCCACCTAGTCAGTTCCACGTATTTCAATACTACAAACTTGTGACACCAAAGACGATGCCACAAAACTAGACTGAACAGATGAGGGAGGTGCTAGAGACAGGCCATACACCTGACTTTGCCTGTAGGAACAATTCCTGTTCCTTTAGGTTATTGTCTGCTTACACTATGTGGCTATTTACTGCACAGATCACAGCACAAAAGGTTTAGCAGGCAAGATAAAAATATAGCCAAGGATGTTACAGATGATGGAGTTAAAAAGAAGCACAAGGAACATGCGTACATTTGTTATGTGGGAATTGACCATCACTGGGTATGTTCAATGTCTTTAGACTGAGAACTGAGTTGCAGGAAGCAATATGGGCAGAGGCAGAAGAGAAGGAAAACTGGAATATCAGCAAAAAAAATGAAAGATTCCACCATATAAGATGCCAAATGAGCAAGAGGCTATGAAAACAGAAAAAGAATAAAACCCCTAGAACATGGCAGTGTCAGCAAAGCCACATCAGGATGAGTTTAAATCAACTGTGTTAAAAACAGGAAAAAAGAAAACAAACCAGAAGTTATCAAGATAAAACAGGAACACCGGTCATGAAAAAAAGATCCAACCTAAGGTAATCAATTTGTTCATCTTAATAAATCCTCAGTAGTCAGTTTGTAACTAATACATGAAACAGTACTAATAGGTGGTGGAAACATGGCCTACACCAAAATATAAAGGGAACTATTTTCACAGTGCAAGATAACAGAACAGGTGTCAAGAAAAGACGCAAAATATCCATCCCTAGAAATACTCAAACCCGTCTGGACCAGACCCTCGATAACCTGATCTAACTTTGGAATTAGTGCTGCTTAGAGAGTACGGTTGGATTAGAGGGCCTAATTTAGGCTGGGATGTTCATTTTACAAGACATCAACATCCAGTTTGAACTAGGCAGGTCATTTTTTTTCCATCAGTGGCTTTCCAAACTGTTATGACCCAGCTCTGCCTCAAAAGTAACACATACTGCCTCGTCAGTGCCCACATGAACCAACAGCTTTTTATCTGCCCAATTGCTAAACTTGAAGTTGCCTATGAAATGGTCACTTCTGAGACACACATTTCTATGAAAAAAACCTTCTTTTTGGATTTAGACGTCTGCCTTACTTCCTCCCATCCTACTGACATACTTGGTTAGTTCCCAAAGCATTTTTGATGTAGGTCTTCATTTGGTCCCTAGGTACGCCTGGGTAGGTATGTATGAATACATAAGTGCACACAGACACACCACCATGTGCAAACCACTAAAATTATCACAATCCATCATACTACATAGTTAAATCAGGGAAACACGTTCTCATGCCCAGCATGTTGTCTACTGACACTGGTAGATATCTGCACCCTTCCAACCTCTCCTCCTTTTCCAATACTCTCCTGAAGCATCATCAACAAAACCACTCCAACACTTCAAACAGACACAGCATCCCAAAAATTCTAGGCTCTGGGAAGCCCTAAACAATCAGCACATAGGCCTTGAAAGTTTTTTATTATCTGTGGGCATAAACAATTTTCCTTGGTTATGAAGTTCTGACTAGTTAAATACATTGAAAAATAGATCTCTCTTTATCCAAAACTAATCTTACTTATTCCTATATACTCAGTTATACAAAAGACTAAATACAGCTAATTTTATGATGAATAAA
>JAOXOE010030136.1:0-13443 GCA_028565055.1 Phoeniculus purpureus | reverse complement strand
GGAGATGCTCCCCTCCCTCCATCATCTCTGTGGCTCTGCGCTGGACTCTCTCCAGCAGCTCTGTGTCCTTCTGGAACAGACACAACCTTCTAGATATGATCTCCTCAGGGCAGAGTAGAGGGGGAGGAGAACCTCTCTCAATCTGCTAACCAGCCCCTGTTCTGATCCACCCCAGGAGAGGAGACACCTGAACAGATGTGAGACATCCAGCCTGCCCATGGTCATCCCTTACACAGTGGAAATACTTTGGGCTACTGCCCACTGCTTCTTGCAGCGTGAGGTCCAAAGCAGTTCTGGGCCACGAGCAGGCAGTGCCGTGGTCCAAGCAGTGACCCTAGACGAACGCCCTGCCTCCTGCAGCATCCCTGGCACAGATGCAGGCTCAGCTCAGCTCCCTTTCAGGGTGAAAGGCACCACAGAGCCATTTAGGGCTGGGCTCCACGTACCTCGGGCAGAGCATCACCAGAACGTGACGCAGGGTTGCTAAGGTAACAGCACCAACAGAATTTTTCACGAGTAGCAGAGCAAATTGTCATCGTGGAGCAGTCAAACCCACTGGCGTTGCCAGGATATGGGGTTCTGTTGCCCCAGGGTTACAAGGATTTACAGGCTGCTTATTCATGTTCTGTTTTCCCATCCTGAGAAATGATCCTACAGGTACTACCTGTGGCCTGGGAAACATCTTGTTTGCAGCTGCCTGTGCCCACTTGCAGCCAAGACACCGAACACTTGGCCAGTGCCCATGAGGGGACTTCACCTGGATCTTCTGAATCACCCCAAAACCTGAGCCTGCTCGTTGCTTTGCTCTTGCCTCCCAAACAAGTCCATGATAACCAGCCCCCTGATGCCTCCCTGGTCACGCTGATGGGTTTCACCTCTGGTCCCAAGGTACAAAGGGTTGAGGAAGAGCAATGAGGAGATCTGATTCCCTATTCCTGGATCCAAACCTGTCCGTGCTGGGCTGCTTCTCTGCTCTTAGGGGCTGCTCTCCAGCCCACATCCCCCTCCTGCCAGCCCCTCTGTGGGCTGAGCCACTCCTCACCTTCACCACACCCCGTGGGCATGCAGGGTGCACTGGGCATGGAGGATCATGGATTAGCCAAGCCAGAAGGTGACACCTCCAGTCCCCAGGTAGACTCAGTAGGAAGCAAGGACCACGAAGCAGGAGTTTCCCCACACCAGATGGAACCACGAGCTGGAGAAAGTGATGACTTCCCCTCAGTGTTGAGCTCAGGGTGAGTGACCCCATCATCAGTAGGTGATGGGGAGCAGAGTTGTGACATGTCAGAAGCAGCCTCAGGGAAGGACACGATGCTTCAGCAACTGCCTTGCTGTAGGCACCACAGCCCGGCTGCGTGATGGATGGACACTGGGAAAGCTGCCTCAGTACTTACCTCCCCCAAAGAGCTGAGAACAGCTCAGGGCCAATTGCTGCAGGCAGATGTCATGAATTTATCTCCTCCTCTGAGGATCTGATCTCTTGGACAGTGGGTTTGGAGTCAGACAAGGCCACTTGCTGGGCATTTCCACCTGCTGGCTCGGCCCTGGGAATTCAACGTGCACCTGAAGGGGAAGGGAATGAAAAGCAAGAGGCACAAGTGCACCTGAGTCATAGAGTCATCCTGGCTGGGAAGGACCTCCAGGATCAGCAAGTCCAGCCCTCACCCCAACAGCTCCCTAACCCCTAGACCCCTTCAAGTGCTCCAGCTACTCGGTTTTCAAACCCCTCCAGGGATGGGGACTCCACCACCTCCCTGGGCAGCCTGTTCCAGTGCCCAGGCACTCTGTCAGCAACGAGCTTCTTCCTCAGATCCAATATAAACCTCCCCTGATGCAACTTGAGGTCATAAAACATGGCATGGGACGTTTTTAAAGGAAACATCTCTCCCTCTTTGCAGCCCTTTGCCTCCCTGCTCACGAGTGGGTTGAGGGGCTGACCCCACCAGCCTTCAATTCATCCACTGATGCTTCAGGGAGAACAAGGGAGAAAAGGTCAGCAACCAGCAGCCTGTGCAAGGAATGGTAAGAACCAGCCTTTTCCATCACAGAGAAGAGATGACACAGCAGCTGGAGAAGTGGAGAGGTGCAGAAGACACAGAGTAGGAGGGGAACTGGGAAAGACAGACCTAACTGCAACAGAAAACCAAACTCCATCCAGGTTGGGGGCTTTTGTTGGCAGCTTCTGCCTGTTCCCTGCACTGAATCAGCACAGGGCTGGCAGCGGTGGTGGATGGATGGATGTGTGAGACAGCAGCCTTGGTGGCACCCAGCCCTCAGCAGCATCTGGCCCTGGTGCTGCAGCCAGCTACACACCTCCTGTTTCTCAGAGATCACAGGATCATCAAGACTGGAGATCTTCAAGATCATGAGGTCCAACTGTCCACCCTACTACCACTAACCCATCTCCTCCAACACCCTGGCTGCTCGCTTGTTGAATCCCTCCAGGGATGCTGCCTTCACCCCCTCCCTGGGCAGCCTGTTCCAAGGGCTCCCCACTCTTTCTGGGAAGAAGTTTCTCCTCAGATCCAGCCTGACCCTCCCCTGGCACAACCTGACCCCATTTCCTCTGGTCCTATCGCCAGTCCCCAGGGAGAAGAGGCCAACCCCTGCCTCACTCCACGTCAGGTAGCTGTAGAGAGCAGTGAGGTCTCCCCTCAGCCTCCTCTTCTGCAGGCTGAACAGCCCCAGCTCCCTCAGCCTCTCCCCATCAGACCTGTTCTCCAGACCTGTAACCAGCCCAGTTGCCCTTCTCTGCCTCATCTCCAGCCCCTCTCTGTCCTTCCTGTCCTGTAGTGCTCAAACTGCCCCCAGTACTCAAAGTGCAGCCTCCCCAGGGCTATAGAGGCTGGATCCCCTCCTTGATCCTGATGGCTACACTGGTGTTGGCCACCTTAGCCTCCTGGGCACACTGCTGGCTCCTGCTCAGCTCCTGTCAACCAACATCCCCTGGTCCCTCTGTGCTGGGCAGCTCTTCAGCCTCTGTTCCCCAAGCCTGTGGTACTGCTGGATCTTGTTGTGGTCCCAAAATGCAGGACACAGCATCTGGCCCTATTGAACCTCTTACAACTGGCCTTGTCCCATCGATGCAGCAGCAGCTCCCTCTGACTGATCCCCCACAATGGCAGCAGCACAATGGCAGCCTCTCAGAGCTCAGCGCCCTGCCAGCAGCCCCTCTGCTTGAAGCAGCCCCAGAGTTCGGAGCGGGGGGCAGGTGTGATTCTGCAGTGTTTCTTTCAGAAGAAAAAAAGAGAAAAAAAAAAGTGAGGCTTTTTATTTTTAGATGTTTTAAGCAGCCAAATTGTTGTCAGGCCGTCTGTGCTCTGCTGAGCAACACGCAGCATCCATTGGGCACAGCCAGGGAGAGTTTTCTCACGGTGCAAAACGTTACCATGAAACCAGGTTTCATCAGAATCCCTTCAGAGATAAAAAAAATGCCAAGTTTTGGGCAATTTGTTCATCCTCTGTTTTTGTGACTGTGGTCCAGTAACAGGCAGAGAATTGCTGGCACTGGGCATGAGCTGCTGTTTCCCTTGGGAACATGCCACCTCCCCTCACTGCTTCCTTCCCTCTGGTGGTGGTGAACAGTCCCAAAGGCAGACTGGGAGATCAGTTTTTCTCTTGCACCCACGACCACCCCCTTCCCTGCCATCCAGGCTCTGAAACTGGAGATGCCTCCAAGAAACCATCCCCATGGCTGTGGATCATCTCATTATTTCTCTTTATTTTATGTTTGTCCCATCTTTCCAGGGCTCAACATTCCCATTAGAGACTCAAGGAACTGCTAAGGCTGGAGGAACCCTTGGGCACATGCAGGGTCACCTCAAGGTCAAGGGCCATCACTCATTGGGTTGACAGCCCATCTATCACCCCACAGGGTATCTCTGAGGATGGAAAGCACCACTCCTCTCTGGTCAAATTCCAACAGCTGGATCATCTTCACAGCTCCTTGTTGGACTCATCCCAGTGTGTCAACATCGGCCTTGTACTGGGGAGCCCACAACTGGGTGCAGCACTCCAGACACCACCTCATTTTTCTTTCAGTTAAAACTCGTTTCCCAGTAACTCTGCCCAGGCAGCAGTGTGGGGCCAGGCTGGCACGTGGGCATGCTGAAGCGTGAGTGGGGTGAAGGGCAGCACCCTCAGCCTGGTGCCAGCCCAAGGGGTGGCTCTGCAGGCACCAGGAGGGAACAGGCAGCAAACATGGGCTGTGCAGCACCAGCCAACAGCTGCTATGTGGGTTCCTGCAAACTCTCTGCCAAGCCTGTCCTTGACACCAGCTCCCAGATACGTCCCAGGGAGAATTTATTGCTTCAGGTCCCTCATAAATGCCAAGTCAGTGTGAGATAGATGGGCCATGAGCTCCTCCCAGGATGCAGCTCCAGCAACCGTCCCCAAGAGCGACCATAAAATGTCATTATTGTTCAGACCAGGACAAGACACAGGGAGCAGGGCTTTTCATGAGGACTCCTGTCCAGCCAAGTGGTCCTGGGCCCGGGCACACACCCCAGTGCCTCCTCCAGCCCTCCTGCAGCCATTCTGCCCTATAAAATACCCCCCACCCTGTGAACACAGACCCCACACACACTCCCATGGGCAGACCTGTCTGTTCACAGTTGCACCCCACACTCACCCACGTGCAAACCCACTGGTGGGGCTAGCCAACAGCAGGCTTGGGAGGAGGGATAGTCCAGAGAGCTGTCCCCATGCATGGTCACAGGGAAGGATTTGTGTGTCCTCATGCCCCAGCCCTCTCCCAACACCCCACAGGAACCTTCTGTGCTGCCAAGCATGCAAGAGCAGCTGGGGAGAAGATGAAGCCTAGGCAGTGCCACCCAGTACAGGTACACAGATTCACAGACTGGGTTGGGCTGGAAGGGAGCTCAGAGCTCACCCAGTGCCAACACCCTGCTGTGGGCAGCGACACCTCTCACCAGACCAGGCTGCCCACAGCCCCATCCAACCTGGCCTTGGACACTGCCAGGGATGGAGCCGCCACAACCTCCCTGGACAGCCTGTTCCAGGGCCTCAGCACCCTCACAGGGAGGCATTTCTGCCTCAGATGTCATCTCCATCCTTCCTCTTTGAGCTTGAACCCATCCCCCTTGTCCTGTCACCAGTCCCCACAGCCGGGCTCCTTGGGGGTGTCGTCCAGTCCCTGCCACCTCGCGATGCAGTGGGAGAAGGATTTTGACACAGAAGAGCTGAAAGTACCCTCCATCTCATGCTGGGGCTGCAGGTCTGGACTCCGGAACACCCTGCCTGGAGCTCTGCTGGAGCAGCGATAACGGCGGTTCGCGAGGATAACGGGAGGCTCCGCAGGTCACCAAGAGACTGGTCAGACCCTGCGCTGGGGGGTGAAGACAACCGAGAGCAGCAGATCAAGCCTTCCCACCCGGTGGTTGCCTGACCGCGGTATCACACCTCTCCACCTCATCCCCATCCCCCGGTACCGCCACCACCCCGCAGTACCAACTCCCTCCCCCGCTGACACCCGCCCCGGTACCGGCACTGCGGCGCCGCAGCGCCACCTAGCGGCGTCCGTGTGGTATTGCAGACCCACGCCATCACCCAGAAAGAGGGGACCAGCTCCAGAGAACCCCCCCGCCCGCTCCCTGCTGCCCCTTCGGCCAGCTGGAGAGGGGCCAGAGGAGGGAAGTGAAAATACTGCGAAGGCTGGCACCCTTCTGAGAGAGCTGGAGGGGTTCCGCTGGAGAAGCTCCAGAGACCTTAGTGTGGCCTTTCAGTGCTTAAAGGGGCTGGTGAGAAAGATGGGGATGGACTTCTCAGAAGAAATTTTTAATGCTGAGGGTAGTAAGACCCTGGCCCAGGTTGCCCAGAGAGGTGGCAGAAGCCCCATCCCTGGAACCATCCCGTGTCAGGTTGACCCTTGGAGGTCTGAGAAACCTACACTGGTTGGGGATGGCCCTGGTCAGGGCAAGGGGGGGCACTGGAGGAGCTTTGAAGGTCCTTTCCAACCCAAACCATTCCATGATTACATGGTTTCCTTATCTACTGATGTTGCTATCTACTTCCCCCAAAACCCTGTGCACAGGATGCTGCTGTTTCTTGCAAGCAGGGTGACTCAAGCTGCAGCAGTAGCATCTACTGAAGATTACATCTTCATTCTTGGTGGTCTGACCATGTCTTCTCCCTGGTGCAGATGTGTTCACCTCTTACAGAGTGACGAGTCTGAGCAGCTTCTTCACTGGCTCTACGTGGGTCCTGGTGCAGCTTTGGACATTCCCAGGTTCACTGACCAGGTGCAGTGAAGTGGACAAGAGACCCCACAGGCACTACCTCTCCTACCCAGCCTGCTCAAGTGGTTTTCAAGAGCTGTATTTGTGTGTTTGGGGAAGCAATACAAATCTGATCTCACAAAAATCCAGAGGAAAGGAGGTGCCAGAGTGCTCCCTGGAGGGAAGAAGCTGAGAGCAATCTCACAGGAGGGTTGCTAATGGCTCCTCCAGACTGATCTCTGAGCAGGTTCATCTCCCATCTTCAGCCTGCTTTTTCTCACCTTGAACTCGCTGCCCTTAAATGAAACCAATTTGTAGTGATGAGTGGTCTTGGAATTACTCAGGTTCAGCTTGCCTTCCTCTGTGGGTGAACTGGCTCTGCCTTTGGCCCCATCACCTGGGGGCTTCCTGAAGGGGTGGCTCAGTTACTGTGAAGGGCTGTGCTGTCCCTTCTGCTGCAAAAGGCTCAGAAATCAGTGCAGCCTGCAAAGGTACTTGTGCAGAGCTCCTCAGAACTTGCAGGGAGGGACTGACTTGTCGACCTGACAAAACCCAACTGCAAGGAGTCACAAGAGGGAGATGGAGTCACACCCGTTTTCCAGAATGTTCCTTGATAAAAGCAGCCTCGTGTGCATTCAGGATGTTTTGAGCAACAGTTTGCTTCTGGTTGTCCATAACGATACCTTTGATCAAGATCCCAGCACCTCACTGCCATCATGTAGTTTATCTGAACTGTAGTGCAGCAATAGATGATGGATAGATGGATGGACGAATGGATGGATGATGGATGGATGATGGATGTCCCTGCCCATGGCAGGGTGGTTGGAACTGGATGATCCTGTGGTCCCTTCCAACCCTGACTGGTCCTATGATTCCATAACTTCTTCCCAGTGAGGGTGACAGAGTACTGGAGGGGGCTGCCCAGAGGTGTTGTGGAGTCTCCTTCTCTGGAGAGGTTTTGAGCCTGCCTGGACATGTTCCTGTGTGACTTGATCTGGGGCATACTGCTGTGGCGGGGGTTTGGACTGGATGATCTTTCGTGATTCCTTCCAATCCCTGATGTTCTGTGGGTCTGTGAGTTATGGGTGTGAGCTGGAAAACAGGAGGTTCCGTATAGATCAGAGGGAACTCCTTCACGGTGAGGGTGGCGGGGGCCTGGAGCAGGCTGTCCAGGAGGGTTGTAGGGTCTCCTTCTCTGGAGACGTATGAAACCCGCCTGGACTTGGTCTGGGTGATCCTGTTGGGGGGTCAAGATTGGGCTGGATGATCTTTCAAGGGCCCTTCCAGTCCCTGGTGTTCTGTGATTCTGTGTGATAGACTCAGGGGATCAACCCAGACTAAGCAGCATGTCATTTTATCAGGTGTCTATGGAAACTGATGTAGGAGGTGTGTGGTTTTATATTCCCTATACTTTGATCTGACTTCTGCAAACCCTTTGTTAGCATTAGTCTAGGTGATCCTGCTCTGGCAGGGGGATTGGACTAGATGATCTTTCAAGGTCCCTTCCAATCCCCAATGATTCTATGATTCCATGAATGAATGGATGGACGGATGGATGCATGGTGTCTGCTCTGCACAAACAGCCCTCCAGCCACCGCTGATGAAGAAGTGGAGTGGGATAATGGGACAGCCACCCTCACAAGGTGTGAAGCCACTGCAGTACCTGCTTCCACAATATCCATAGCTCCAAAGACAAGTAAAATTGGGAAATCCCAGAGCAAGTCTCCCGTCACAGTGACAATGACACCTCTTGCCCCAGCAAAGCATGACCTGGCCAGAGCAGAGCTGCAGAGTGGTTCTCAAAAGCTCAGAAGCAAAACCATTAGCAAGAGGAACAATCTTGGCTGAGTCTGTCTGTCAAGTCCTGCTTGGATTTTGTCCAGCTTTACCCATTAGGGCTGAAATTTTCCATCCTTGAGTCTTTCCTTCCAGGTTTCAATGTAAACAGTTGCAGACAGAGCGCCAAGGAGCACTGAGGCTGGGGCAGCCAAACACCCAGAGTGGGAGGAGACGGTGCCCTTCACCAGAGCTGCAGATGAGCTTTCAGAGAGCAAACTCACATTTTCCAGCTGTATCAGCAGCTCTAATGAGAAAAAATGACTGTTTGGCCCACATCAAGTGAAAAAACCCACAGCTCAAGCACTCCGGTGGAAACCTGTCACATTGCCAGCTTGTGGAACAGGGGCTTGGAGTGTTGCCTTCTCCTGTCCCCAGGAAAATCTACAGGAATCTGGACAGTGACTCTGAAAAGTTGTTTGAGAGCTTGTACATTCAAGGCATGAGTTGTGGTGGTAGCTGCTGGAGCTGCTGTCCCTGGCCTGGGATCCTCTCACCATCCCCAGTAGGGGCAGCCTCCAGAGCACTGGGGTGGGCACTGTCCTAAGGTATCCCTCATCCTGTGGTCCCAGGGTGGCTGTCACCGCTGTGTGACAGAAGGGACAGGACTCCAGGATGGCAGAGCCATGGAAGTCTCTGACATCTGTCAGACAGCCTCCCCCTCGGAGGAGCATCAGATCACTCCATGGCTGGAATCTCCCTGAGGTGAGATGCTCCCTTTGATTCTTTCTTGGCCAAGGACTTCAGGAATTACATGTCAAAGCCTGACCCGAAGGAACTTTGTGCAACATGAAGGAACTTTGTGCAACATGAAGCAACACAATCATCCAAGTGAACGACGGGATTCAGCTTTGAAAAACTCAGTATTTCATAGAACCAAAGAATCACAGACTGGGCTAGGCTGCAAGGGAGCTCAGACCTCACTCAGTGCCAACCCTCTGCCATGGACAGCAACACCTCTCATCACACCAGGGTGTCCACAGTCCCATCCAACCTGGTCTTGAACAGTTCCAGGGACAGAGCAGCTGCAGCCTTCCTGGGCAAACTGTTCCAAGGCCTCAGCACCCTCACAGGGAGGAATTTTTGCCTCAGATCTCATCTCAGAGTTCCCTCTCTGAGCTTGGTCCCAGACCCCTTGTCCTGTCACCAGAGTCCTTCGGATAAAGTCCATCTCCAGCTTTTATGGAGCCCCTTCAAGTACAGGAAGCTGCTGTAAGATCCCCTTGTCGGACCTTACAGCATTTAATCCCAGCACATTCCTGCTTTCCCGAGAAAGTTGCCCCAGCATGAGGTGCTTAAATCAGTTATGAAGGATTAAAACAGACCTGGCTCCCCACCAGGCACTCTGGCATCCAGGCTCTGTAAAAATCCCCTGCCAAGAGAGCCAGCTCTAGAAAAGGGGCTTTTCCTGCCTGTTCCCCAGACCCCACTTCCACAGAGACCTTTCAGCATGACCTTTCCTCAGCTCAAAGGGCAGTAAAGTTGTTTCAGGCATCCTCTGACCTTCCTCCCCCCTCAGTCACAGCTGTGGGCACTGGACAAAGCCTCCTGCTACCCCTGGATGGAAAACCAGGAGGAACCTCTGCAAAACACAACCTTTCCTGGTGTGGGAGGTCTGTGGGGCCATCTCCTACCTCAGACACCCCTAGGTGCCCATTCAGAGGCAACTTCTGCAGGTTTTTTATAGCTTGACCTCCATGGGGGTAGCGATTCACCCAGAACGCTGTTTGTGGTGGCTGAGCCTCACCAGACACACAGGAACCCGGAGCGGGAAGCCAGAGGGCACTGATTGTTTCTTGGGCTGCAAGTGACTCCCTGAGAAATGTCTGGGTGCTGGTGGAAAAGGCCAGGGATCAGAGTCCAACCCAACTTCCCAAATCCCAACCTGCTGGAGGAGCAAAATCCAATAGATCAGCTGCGAGAGAAGCCTCCCCAGCACCTCTGCCCTCTGGCAGGGTCTGTGGCAGCTCTCAGCTGCTCTTGCTGGGGCTCCTGACACACAAAAACACTCCAGAAACTGGAGTTCCAACCCTGGAGACCACCCAAACCCCCAAAACTCACTGCTCTGGTTCTTTAGAGGCAGGACACGAGCGTTGCCACCTCACTCTGCCTGGGCAGTGCCAGGATGGACTTCACTGCAGGGGTTAAACCTCCAGGCACCTCTTCAGCAGCAGAAAGAAAGGAAAGGACACAGTCCCCTGTTCCTTGGGAGGACAGACCTAGTGGTGCCACACAGACTCCCCTTCCCAGTCTGGAGTGTCCACCAACAACACGATGGGCTGATGGGTCTTAGGAAGTTCTTCACCAGGAGAGTGGTTTGGCACTGGAACAGGCTGCCCAGGGACATAGTGGAGTCACCATCCCTGGACAGGTTTAAAAAACAAGTAAATCTAGCACTTGAGGCCATGTTGGGAGCTGTTGGGATGAGGGCTGGACTTGATGATCCTGAAGGTCCTTTCCAGCGAGGATGATTTTGTGATTCCATGGGCAATGCTCAGGAACTTCCCCTGTCTTAACACAGTGAATATTTCCCAGGGCTGGCCCACATTAGGGCTGTTCAGGGCTTGGCCTGGCCCCACCAAGGCTAAAAAAGGGGCAAAATTTACCTCACAAAGGTTTTTTAATCATAGCAGTAACTTCTGCTCCTCAGGCTTCAGTGCAGTTTGGTGCCATCTTGGCACCCCACAGGAGTCTGAGCTGCAGCCTGAGCCTTCTCCTGCACAACTTCATTGCAACAAGGAGCTGCAGTGGCTGGTTTCACCTTAAATAACATGGAAGGGTTAAGGCAGCGCAGGAAATAACTGGAGGAAGCTGATGCATTTCCACAGCAGGTTCTTTGCTCAGCTCTGTCAGGGGCGATGACACTGCCTCCCAAGCGGGACCTCCCAGAAAGGACACCAAGATGCTCAAGCCACCTCTGTGGTTTCATCGCTACTTAGGGTGATGTCAAGGCTGGGTGTGGGAGAAAATAATGTTTGCTGTGGGTCATTGGTCCTGCACTGCTGGCCCTGCTCTTCAGGGCCAGGCTTTTATAGTGGTTCCAGTTTGCTGGACTAGGGGATGCTCTGGGAAAGAAAAGTTTTGTATTACAGCTGCTGGGGCCTTCTTAAAGCTCCTGGCTCTTCCTCTCCACTCAGGACATGGTTTCCTACTACAGAAACCTCGTGGAGTTGCTGCTGCCTGCGCTGAGCAGCCCCAGGCACAAGATGTCACTGAGGAATTTCGTTTGGGCTGCTTGGAGTCCTTCTCCAGGAATCAGTGCAGAACTGGGACTGGAGAGGTGGGCACAGAGAGGGGAGATGGGCACGAAGAGGGGAGGTGGGCATGGAGAAGGGATGTGGGCATGGAGAGGGGGTGCAGCTGGATACTTGCTGCTGACTCACTGCCAAAGGGAAGGGAGGTCTGTGCCCTCTGCTCCCCAGGTCAAGAGCTGGGAGCATGTGTGACCACAGGGTGCTGGGTGATCTCTGGAGTTCAGCACTGGGTGTGCCCATGAGGAACAGCTCTGGCAAACTCTTGCCAGGAGCAGCATGAACCCTTGACCCTGCCTAATGACCTCCCAGTGCCCTGCAGCCCTGTCCACGGCAGGGCTCACAGGCCAGCTGCCCCAGCCCACGGTTGAGGGAGCTGGTCTGATGGCTGGAGGCTCCCCGAGCACCCCAGCTCCCATCAGCCATGACCCAACAGATGACTATTCAGCTCAAACCCCACATGCACAGATCAGGAGCAGTGAGGACAGGGGCTTATGACATCTCTCCCATGACAGGTCCAGTGGGTGTGAGACACCCTCCCCAAGAACCTCTCAGCTCTGAAGGCTGCACACTCCACCTCCCGCCCCAAGGATTGCTATGAGGGTACTGGGACGCTTTGGACACCCTTTGCCTCTCCCTGGGGCTGCTCTCGGGGGTCAGGAGCCCCTATGCCCTGCAAGGTCAGCCCCGGTGCTCCACTCGTGACTTTTTTGGTGGGGTAGAGACAACCTCAGAGCTCCTTTGGGCCCTTCACAGCTCTCCTTGGGGCTCCTCCCAGGGCGAGGGCTCCCTTGACCCCTCCCCATCATCGCTCCAAGGGGATGGGGCTTCCCTCAGCTCCTCTACCCCGAGGGTCCCCTCGGGCCACCGTTGCCCCTCTGTGCCCTCCCGGGGCTCCTCGGCGGAGATGTCGCGACGGGACGGCTCCGGAGGCTGTAGCTAGGGTCACGTCGAGCAGGGCAGCGCCGGTGCCGCGACGGGCGCGGCCACAACGGGGGGAGCTGGTGGGGTGGGGGACGACCCAGGGGGCGGCGCCGTGCGGGCCGATACTTAAGGCTGCGACGCGGGGAGGGAGATTCCTCCGTGTCAATGGCTCTGCCGAGCTCCGCTCGGGCCCTCCGCGCCGTCGCCTCCCGCCTCTCTGCCTCCCTCCGGCACCGCTCGGCTCACCCCAGCGGGGCCTCTCCGGCCGCGGGCAGGGGGGTCCCTCCGAAGGGCTCGGGGCGGGAACCCCCCCCTGCCGTGGATTTTGGGGATACGGAGGGGGCGTTCCGCAGCAAGAGCAATGGCGAGCTGCTGCGGGGACTGCTGGTGCTGGGGCTGTGCGCGGTAGAGCCGCTCGTGGAGCACAACCGGCAGGTGCGTGAGCGGGGGTGGGTACCCGACCGGGGGGTGACGGGCATGTTGGTGCCTAGCCGGGCCAGAGGCGCTGCCCCTCGAGGGTGGAGGGGGAGACCTGTCCTGGGAAGGGGGATCTCGCTCTGGGTGTGGGTACAGGGCCAGGAGGGCTGTTCGCGACAGGGGGCTGCTGGTCCCCAGCCTGGGGTGGAGGGTGTGCCAGTCCTGGACAGGCAGGTCCCGCCTCGGACTGGGAATTGCCCCCTTTTTTTGGGAGGTTTCGACGGCTCTATCCCAAGATGCGGGAGCGCTGCTGATTCGGGATGGGGTTGGGGTCTCGCTGCGGGTCAGGTATCGACCCTGGGCAGCCCCCACAACCGGGGTCACCTTTGGTTCTGGACTGTCGAGGGGGACTGACCCGCGACGGGGCGGGGATCACCGATCCCAGGGTAGTGGGATGCTGCCAGTTCGGAACTTTAAAAGGGTTCTGCTGGTTCGGGAGGTGGGTGCTGGTTCTGGAGGTGGGGATTGCCGGTGCCAGGGGTGCTGACTTTCACTGTGTCCACAGCTGCTACAGCTGTGCCGGAAAGTGCTGGGCCAGGCACTGTTCGAGCGGCTAATGAAGATGACCTTCTACGGGCATTTCGTAGCCGGCGAGGATCAGGAGTCCATCAAGCCGCTGCTGCGGAAGAACCAGGCCTTTGGCGTGGGGGCCATCCTCGACTACAGCGTGGAGGAGGACCTGGTCTTGGGGGACTCCGAGCGCCAGGGGCTGCAGTGAG
>JAOXOE010030135.1:0-13445 GCA_028565055.1 Phoeniculus purpureus | reverse complement strand
TCGCTCCCTGGTCTTTTATACTGTCCTGACCACGGGACTTTGGGACAGGTCACTTCCCCTGGGACAGTTCCGGGGGGAAAGTCCTCTTAAAGCAACAGGAAGTTTTCTTTCCTTCATAAAAGCACAAACCTGTAAGTCTGAAAATTCTGGAAATTTTCAGATCACAATGACTGCTTTCCTTCTACAAGGAGATGTAACATGGGCAGCTTATGGACCATGTGAAAGCATCATTCGTTCTGTTCATGACCAGTCTTAGCGCACACCCTTAGTTCATACAGTTCTCTAGTACAGGTCAAACACATAATTATAAAACAAAAGCTCATCCCAAAGCCGTGTTCCTCCAAGTGCTCACTAGTTTACAGAAGTAGATTATAAAATTCACCAAGTACAATATTTGTTAGGCATTTTCTGGCACTTTTGCTCCTATGGTCAGCTGGGAAACAGCTAAATAGGGCATCTCATGGTAGTGAAATATTTTCTGTATATTCTGTATATTTTGGCACCATTCCAAAGTCTAAAGGTGAAGAAAAAATTGAGCCTCAAAAACGCCGAAGAATTTTCTGTGTAAATTTGTCTCTGTAAAAGGAAACTGGGCTCTTGATGTTTTTTTCTGGCATTCCAACACAGGCATTGATGGTGGTGGGCACAAGGGAAATGTATTCTGTGTTGTGAAGGGGAACGTTTTCCCACACAGAGAGGTCAGTTCAATATTGCCAGTCCAATATTTCTGCCAGACAAGTATCAGGATTTTTTTATTTCTGATATTTGAAAGAAAGGAAATAACTTTTTTAGACATTTGCTGAAGCTCTGGTGGCTCTGCTTATACAGAGTGGAGTAGTTTCTCAGGAACGAGATGAAGCTGGAACAGTCCCTTTCTGTGGCTGGAGAGCCTGCTGTGGTTTCAATCACGGTCTCCATACAGCTATTACACAGTTGTTCAGCAATTCCGCATTGACACAGAGGTGGTCAAGCAAAATTGACGCAAATTATTATGCAAACAGTATCATTGTTGCCTTTAGCTGTAGCACAAGATTTATGGCTTCACACGATCCCATTAATCATTCAAAGAGCCTGGAGTTTCTCAACTACAAGGAAGACATTACAGCTGCAGCACTTGCAGAGACAGAGGACACCCAGCGAATAAGGCAGTAAAAGAATACTTCAACAGAGTCCTCCCTCCAGCCAGCTCCTTTCTCACACTGGGACACACCTTTGCAAGTACCAACAAAAGTTCTGGACTAGCAATGTTTCCTAGACTGCTCAGCTTGCTGGTCCAACACCCAGCAACTCCGAATCCAGCTCAAAACACAGGTTGCGTGTTAGATCTCTCATAGGGTAAACATTAAACCAGTGTGAGACCTCCTGGTCCAGATGGGGTTCTCCTTCCCACATAGGGACCAGCACTACAACTTCTCATCCCACAGCCAGGAATCAGGAATTTTGTGTATTGCAGCACTGAGTACCAGAGCAATCTGTCCAGTCTTGGATACCGCTGTTTGTCTCGTATCACTTGACAATTCATTGTGTGAAGAGAAGGGAAGTGTTTTAAAAAACAGTGTCCAGATTACAGATTCAAGTTGAAGTGATACACTCCCAGCTTGTGTTGTTGAGCAAAATCACAGCAGGAAAGCAAAAAATTGATTATGTAACTTGAATTTCTTTGCTACTGATTTGGACCTCTTTTTATTCATGTGGGGCCCATCAAGCTTAATTTAAGCTTCATTGATTATGAAGAACACACAGAGTGAAGTAAGTTTGTCTTCTAAAAAAATAGGAACCAGAAGTCTCAGGTGACTCATTTTAATGAGATTTAGTTCTCCCTCATTAATTCCATATAAGAGTGTGCTGAGGTATAAAAAGTTTCATGAGTCATTTGTCCTGTTGCTGGAGATTCTTAACAAACTTTGCGATCTCTTGTCTCCTTGTATTTGTAGTCACATCAGCTAATCTGTGTGTCACTGGTTTGATAGTAAAAATTGAAAGGACCCAAATTACTGAAAGTAAATGGTGTTTAATAGCAGAGGTAAAGGTATCCTGATGATAATACACACTGTAAACCAAATTATCTTATTTTTATTACAATTGTATGCAAATACATCTCAAGCTGACACAACAAAATGAAGGAAATCACAGAATCACTAGGGATTGGAAGGGACCTCGAAGGATCATCTAGTCCAATCCCCCTGCCACAGCAGGATCAGATGTTTCAGTTCATGCTTTGAAATTATATTTCAAAACCAAAAGTGACAAGAAGTGATTAAGCACCAGCTGAAAATAACAATTTTCTTACCAAATATTTTTTTATTAACTCATATGTTCTACATTTAATTTGTTATTTAACAAACAATATTAGCTTCATTGTATATTGGGTCATTCCTTACTTATTTTTCAGCACTATTAGCCTGAAGTTCATCATCAGCACAGCCTTAACTGCAGTTTCATGGTACCATGTGAAGACACCCAGTTGCACAAACTGATAGAAGATCTGACTGTTACAATAATCGCAGAATCACATAATGTTGGGGATTGGAAGGGACCTCAAAAGATCATCTAGTCCAATCCCCCTGCCACAGCAGGATCACCTAGATGCTATACTGTAATTACAGTTTATCCAATTGCTATTGGTGAAAAAAGATCAAGTTAGGTTAGTTATGACTGCAAACTCAGTTTTATGTATTTTAGTCACTCAACTACACACACACACAAAGAATTCATTTGCAGTCCCCTCACAGTCACACTAAACACTTCACTTACAACATGAATAAGTTTTTGGACACGGAGCTGTGCAAAAAGATTTTAAGTACATTTGTCTCAGCTCAGCAATAGAGGTTTCAGAGGACCTTTACAAATACCACAAAGTCTATACATTTCATTGTCATTTCATTAGAAAACACAAATCTTTTTCATTTGAAATGATCTGAAAAAAATGTTAAACTAATGATTAATAAAATCACATGGTTTGCTTTCAAGAAGCTTTAATAAATCAGGATTTGAAACTGTAAATGTATGTCTAGATTCAGAACTTCAAAGTTAGGAAGGTAGATAAATATTCTAACCTTTCATAACAATATCTTTGCAGTCACATTCCTCACGTCTTACTAGAAAGGAAATCAATTCTTTTCCCATTTAAAGCAAGGTAAAAATATCATTTGCCCTTTTCCAACACCAACAAAAATGACGAAGTAATGACATTACAATGAACACGATTTGCACTACTGACAGTCTTTGCTAGCATTTTCTAAAAGATTAGAACTGTGACTCAGAAGTGTCTGTGCTAGGTCACAGTTTGCCACTATCATAGAATCATTAGGGATTGGAAGGGACCTCGAAGGATCATCTAGTCCAATCCCCCTGCCACAGCAGGATCTATCACTGAACTTTGATGAAAGAAACAGCTCGGGTTTCTTTCTATATTTGTGGACAACGGCACTTGAGCAGAAATTAGTCTGCTATATCCAGAGTTTTCATTTCTACCTCCATCCTAAGCTCTTGCTAAACTGCCTGGTAAATTTTAGTTTAGAAATTGACAATTCCCCCAGCAATTCCTCAGTGAAGGCTCATTAAAATAATTAAGAACCTAGAGCGTCTCTCTTACAAGGAAAGGACTTCTCAGAGTGGAGGAGACTTCCTACAGTGACGGAATGTTGCTCCTGTTTACTCAGGGTGTCTTACACCAACAGCTTCAGGAAACAAAGACATGTACATTCAGAGGGAGTTCAGATGTCTCGAGGTGTCACACACTGAGCTGTGTGATGGAATTGCCAGTCCACTGCAAAGTGCTGTGTAACCTCATGGATGACAAAATCATTCACTTAGTCTTTCCACTGCTAATCTTCAACGGGTGTAGCAAAAGAGCAGGCTAGGGGGAACAGGGAAGCTTTCTATCCTTTTTCCTGATAATCCTGATGGCCTGTTTATCCTGATCGTCTTAGTTCTGTATTTGACAAGTTCACCAACTGGAACTCTACCGCTTGAATTTTGGCCCCTTTCACCTACAGCTTTGAATGCTTTAGTTGTAACTCCATACAAGAATGAGTTCAGAGTTTCTCCTGCTGGCAGCCTTTTCAGAGCAGTCTCCAGAGATTGCAGAGAAAGGAGCTCTGTGCTTTCTCAGAAATCAAGTAACTTAAATACGGTTTCTTCACAAGGTTGTTTATGGGGCGATAACCTCTTGGAGAGCATCACCAAACATACTCAAGAGAAGTAACTGTTTGTTGCCTCGCAGTTACGCAAATGGAGGCGTACTGGAGCGGACTTCAGCCATTAACTAGCTACTTTTTTCCCCTCTATGTTACAGCTTTCTTATACTCTCAAGATATAAACCATTTTCTTCAGACGTGGCTGTACATCATTAGCACACAACATTAGCTCTTCTCTTGCCATTTACAAAACTAATGTCATAAATAAGCTTGTTAAAGGAAATTACTTAGCTAGGGAAGGAAATCTGATCC
Source organism: Phoeniculus purpureus (assembly GCA_028565055.1). Classification (NCBI taxonomy): domain Eukaryota; kingdom Metazoa; phylum Chordata; class Aves; order Bucerotiformes; family Phoeniculidae; genus Phoeniculus; species Phoeniculus purpureus. The sequence goes on along the minus strand of JAOXOE010030135.1, from coordinate 8,994 downwards.
TAGATACATCAGTGTAAATGTAAAAGGGCTTCAGGAGGTTAAGTGGGTTTTTTTCTGTGGAAATGAGAGAACTTGGCTTACTTATTCTGGTTTACAGGGTGCTGATAACTTTCACACAGTAAGATACCCATTAAACTGCTATGCCAAATAGCTTCCTAGCCTGGAGGCTGGCTGAAATCCAGGAAAAGGATTGCTCATCTGACATGACACTTAAATGGAATCTAGCTTCATGAATCCTAAGCTGTGATCCAGAAAACCCTGTTGTGCAGGTAATTGACTTTTTCATTTTTAAGTTCTTTAGGTGTCTCTATTCAATTCCCAGCTTCAGAGCTGAGTAAACTGTCACCTGCCTCATCATTCGTTTGAAATCCACGTGTTCATCTGCCTAAGCTGCCTCACAGGTCTGATCTTTTAGCTCTGACATGTATGAGTGTGCTTTGGCTACAACATGTTGTGGCATGTGAATAGTGAACTTTTAAAAAAAAACTGTAGAGAGAAAATATTGTAGTGTAAATAATCTCTTACATAGCAACCTGCCTTGAGGTTGTGGAGTCTTCTTCTCTGGAGGCATTTAAAACCCGCCTGGATATGGTCCTGTGCACCTGGATCTAGGTGATGCTGCTGTGGTGGGGGAATTGGACTAGAGGATCTTTTGAGTTCCCTTCCAGTCCCTGATGTTCTGTGATTCTGGGATTCATCAAGTAAAGTCCTAGGTTTTGCCTCAGTCTAAAGAGCTTTATATCGGTATCCATCTACTATATAGACCTGCTGTGCTAGAGTGAGGTACCCAGCACCTTCCCTTTTGGTGCTTTGTTGCTACAGAGCAAAGCACTTAGGGTACTGGGAGAGAAAAGTAGGAAAAATGCTTGGGCCAATCAATGGGAGGAATAACCCACTGAGAGAGGAGAGGAGAGTCCTGTGGGGGGGGCCCTGATATCAGACCATTTATATGTATTTCATACTTATTTACCAAAGCTTAGACAAAGTAGCCGAGCGACTCTAGAAGCCTTCCCCTCCCGGCTGAACGCGATGCTGACTTACACAGCCTCGCTCCTCCTCTAGAGTTTGGGTTTAGCACAGCCACTCCTTGAGACTTTGCTGGCAAACGCTAAGTTTTTAAAAGGGCGGGGGAGGCGAATAATGAGTCATTACACAGAATAAGCTGTACCCTAATGCTTAAGGCCTCTGTTTAGAAAAGCAAGCCTGGGTTTGTGTATTTGCGTGATCTGCCCTGCAGCCGTGACCTCTGGAAGCACTGTAGCGCGAGGACAGACGTGCGCCTGCCAGGAACCTAACGAGTACTCTCTAAGGCACTGAGCTTGAACTCAGAACAAGTCCTTGTTTGGACTCAGTCCAGTGTGTTAATTTATGAACTGAAAAGGGGCTAGGAATCTGCTGTATAAATCCAAAGCTAGTAGTGGAATATACCCATGTAGAACTTACACACATAAACAACTTTTAAAATGAAGTAAATGAAAACTAGTTTCTTTCATATACAAAGTTCAGGTAGTGTGATAATTTAATTAATCCCGTGTGTTTTTTTCATACCCCACCACTGGGATTTCCTTTTGCTGGTGGTGTGTTCAGTGGTATGAATGTGCCCTTGCTGCCTTCCCGTACTTCAGCAGCCTGCTCCACTCCACTTGAAAAGATGTGGTTAGATTCCTGAGAAGGTAAGCAGCGATTCCTCCACATACATTAAAGCAGAGACTCATGTTGTCTTCCTCACATCCCATGACCCCAAAGATTGTTGCTATACTCAATGTAAGCAATTTTCCTCAGTGTTTCCTTCAGATCTAAAGATGTTCAGCACTCTGTAAGGCAGAGATGCCAGGGGCAAGCATCCTCAGTTTCTCTGCTAGCGTTTTGACACCTTGCTTCTCTTATTATGTTATCCATCTTCTAGGACTTATCACATCATATCAGAAGGTTGTTTATTTCACAAATGTATGGAAGTTTTGATGGTTTCCAGAAAACAAAAGGAAAGAATGGAGTGAGCAGGTAGCTGAGTAGCAGTAAAGAAGAAGTAGGGTAATGAAATACTCCAAAGGATTTTTAATGGGTTTTAGGGATGTGGAGATTTAACATTGTGCTTGCTGATGAAACATCCGTCTAATATGTGGTTACATTTAAAAGCAAATAAACAAGTGGAACATAGAAAGTACAGGAAAATGCAATGAAATGTGATATTTGCTCTGCAAAGCAAAACTTGGATTGCAGATTGTACATGGGTTTGTCTGTGGATTCTTTGTTTTCTATTTGCAAGACTTGCACTGCTCTGAGGGCAAAGCAACAGTGGGAAATCGGAGGGAGCCTGCGATTTAAAGTTATGTTGAATAAAGACAGGCTAACAAATTTTTCCTTAATTTTTACTAGTAAAGCTTCCTAGTGGCCTTATGGCAGTCAGTTTCTTTAAGTGAAAACCAAACCACTTTATGAAAGATAGAACTTACAGAAGAATTACATTGTACATGTTTGTAGGAGGATTTACATTCCAGAAGAACATTTTTCATAAGATTATTAAGAGTAAATTAAGCAATTGTAAAGAAAAATTCCACTGTGACTACAGTAAGTGGGTGGAACCAGCAGGACTGTATGAAAAACCAGGTTACATTAAGCAGAACCATGGAACATCTCATGGCCTTGGATACTGAATCGTATATTTAAGTGTTACATTTGGGTTGGTCCTGTACATAACTGCGGTGTGTTTGCTTCCCAAATCCTATTTATAGAAGAGTTTTAAACTATGTCTAGGAGGACTGAAAAATGGTCTGTGTGCTCCACTACTGCAGCCATTTGAACAGAAGGCAGATTCAGTGTGCATTAAGCTGAACTGTGCCAGTGTCTTGCTGCATGCCGAGCCCATGCTTAAGCACCAATCTGGCTAGAGGCAGGGTGTTTGCTCAGCCATAGCCCTGCATTCCATACAGGTTTCAGAGCAGGGCTGTCTTTAATTTGCTAGTCCACAGTATCCTGCCTTTACTTGTAGAGAGTGCCAAGATGTCCTGCTGCTGGTGGACAGACTAGGTGAAAGGCACTCTGCAAACTGCTCGTGTGCCCATCTGCCAGTCTAAGTCTAAAAATCCTAGCAATTTGTGGTTTGGAGATGTATTCATTGGATCTGACTTTGGCACCCTTCAGAAAGCCAAAGAGAGGCTGTAGCTCCAAAGCGTCACTGTGGGAAGTCTGCCTCTTCAAAAAGAGGATGCAGCAGAAGAAGAGGATTAAGTGATTGAAGCACTTGATCTTGACTTCAATTCCTTTTTATGCTCCATTCCTAACTCCTGTAAAGCATAATGTGACTTTTCATAATGCAACGATGTCAGTCTTATTTGCATCATTTTTGGAGTCATAGTCACTAATAGAATCCCTGGATTATTATGAATTATAGTGTGAAATTTCCCTCAAAAATCTGTGTCTTCTCATACACTGTTGCCTGTGAACAACCTTCTGAATTTAGTAGCAGATGCACACATGGTAGAATGATCCTTTATTTCTGAACATTTTGAAGTTCCTGACTTCCTCTGTGCAGGCTTTGGACACTTACCTGTCTTGTAAAGGACATTCAGCAATGGTCCTTTCCAGCCATAATGATTCTATAGAGTTTCAGGCTCACTTACAGTTTTTACTTTGCTGAAAATTCTTTTTAAACTTCTGTGGCTGATCATTCAGAACCAGTATTTGAGAACGTTTCCTTCTTCAGCTGCTTATGCTGTGCATTTCAGATCTGAGAAGGTTTTCTGCAAAGGAAGTGTCCTGCTACTGTAAAGGGTCATCATGTATTACATGGCTTTATATTAGATTTTTATGGTGTTTCAAATGATCACCACATTTTATTACTTTACAGCAGCATAAATAATGCTTTGCCTTGCTACTTTATTGAACAGGGTACGTGGACTCCTGGTGTAGTTTTCCAGATCCTTTTATTCTACCTGGGAAGATTATGAAATTTCACCCTTTTGCCATACCCTAACTCTCTAAAACTTTTAGCAATGGTCTTTTCCAGCCATAATGAGTCTATAGAGTTTCAGGCTCATTTACTGTCAGGAAGTAAAGGGATAAAATATCTAATTTATGGTTATGCAAAGTTAAAATTGGCCTTTAACAATAGAAATATTTGCCAAACCTAAGCAAAACGGTGAGGTCATAAGGTTTGTCTTGCCAACAAGGATCCTGCTAACTCTTCATCACTCAAGTAGCCCTTGCTTAGTTCAGTATCACTGAGTTCAACATACAAACAAGATAGCCACTCCTAATAAGAATTTATTAGAGATGCAAATATACAACAACATGATTAATTAACTCCTAGCTAATGACAGAAAGTCTTCTGCTAATACAACTCCTTACATCACAACAAAAATAAAATCACATCTGTAGACATCTTTCATTTGCTGTTTGTTTGGGGTTCTTCTCAGGAAGATGGATTTTCCCCTCATTTAATTTCAGCCCTAAGGGAAAACAAATGCTTTGTATTCAAAAGTATTACTTAAAGCATTTGAATTCTTCTTTCTTGTATTGTTTGAATAACTGATTGGACAGTAAAAGACCAAACAGCCCTTCAACAGCACTGTAACATGCAATGGCTTTTTTTTTTCTCCTGAAGAGAACAGTGGGTGTACCCTGTGCACCTGGAAATGTGAACACCGAGAAGACAAGAGAAAGCATTGCCAAGTTGGTAGTACCTGGGTATCTGCATATCACAGCAGCTTGGAAAGAGTTTGTTTTAATTTATTTTTAGGGAAACAACTTATTGCAGCTTCAAACACCTCAGTGATGCACTCTTTTTAGCTGTCACCTGGAACCATGAAATAATGCTGCCTTCCTCTCATACAGCCCTGGGACTTCTTTCTCTTACTGTGATGTGCATAGTGAAGTTTTGCTTAGCTCTGCAATGATGGCATGGAAACCCTTTTCTGATTTAATCTGCAGAAGTTTTGTTGGATAAAATTACATAGTACCACATGCAGTCCCTATTCAAAAGGAGGTTTCTGTTGCACGACAGGCAATAGCATCAGACTATTCTGTTCTTGATAATACCTGTAAATGGATTCCATTAAGAAGATATTTCCTTCAGTTAAAATTGCTGGTTTACCATCGTTAAATAAGACCATATGCCTAAGAAATGTAGACAACCTTTTCCCAGACCTCTAATGACAGGGTGAAACAGAAGATGAAGGATGCCATGTAAATTATTACATCGTGCTACCAGATTTGCTATTATGCTTTTCAAACACATAGAGGAGGAAATTATCCTCCTCTCTCTTATGACTGATGGTAAATAAAAGCTAGCACATGTGATATTGTTTGGCTTTGGGGTTTTTGACACTATTCCAGTGAAATTGTCATTCACAAGCCAGAGAAACACAGGATTCAGGAAATCATCACAAGGTGCATAAGAATTTAAGTTATTCTCAGAGTCATTAGCTATGATTTGTTCCTGATGAGTTCAGAACATTTCTGCTGAGGTTCCATAAATACAGACTCTGCGTTTGGTTAATGCATTCCTAAAATACTAGGAACAGATTAGAATTTCTATCAATAAAGTTCGTTGGTTACAGCAAACAGAGAGGATGGCATATATGCTGAAGGAATTAGACCCATGGCAAGGCAGAAATGAGTGTCAGATTAGAATCACAGAATCACAGATCATTAGGGATGGAAAGGTCATCCAGTCCAAACCCCCCAGATCAAGGCACACAGGAACATGTCTAGGTAGATTTTAAATGTCTCCAGAAGAGGAGATTCCCCAGCTCCCCTGGGCAGAAGATTAAGATGCAGAAGGTCACCTAGGTTTAAAAGACAAATAAGTAACAATTATAATTCTGATACTAAAAAAACTCAAGCAAACAAACAAGAAAAAACAATGCAGATATAATTCTGTAGTTCATTTTAAAATTTTGAGTAGCAAGAATACAGAATAACTACTTATTTTTAAGTGGCATGGGAAAGCTCCCAGCTGAAATTCTGTGCTTTATTTTTGCCTGAAACATACACAAACTGGAAAATCTAAGGGGGAATAACAAGAATGAAAAAACAAATGAAAGAAACAATGTATGAGATAACTGAGTATGAATTAGGTTTGTTCTTCGTAAAGAAGAGGACAAGATAGAGGTGGAGCTGAACAGGAAGTAGAAAGGGAAGACACAGTAATAGTAAAGAAGATGACAACCAGTTCTACTGGCAGTTGGGGCCATAGGCTGAATTTAGGAAATTACTTCATAATCCTCTGGGAGATAAAGCCCTATAACAGGCTGTCTTCAGAGATAATGAAATCCATTTAATTCCAAGAGGTAGCAAAGTCCTACCTGGTTCTGCCTCACTACACGTCAGACAGAGCTGAGTCTAATCTATTTACAGATTTATTTTGTCCTTCATTTCTGAATCTTATACCCTAAGAGTAAAAGGCATGAGATAAATTCTAATAATGGCTTTTAAAAAACGTGTTATTTGGATGTGCCAAGAGGATTCTGAAATGTATTTGAATTTTTTGTAGTTCTAAACCCCTGGAACATCCTCCTAGGCTCCTGTAACGTTGGATATTCTGTCCATTGCCATTTGTCAAAGTCTGTGCTACTATTTCAGCCATATCAGTAGCACTCAATGCCTACTTTCATGCTCTACCTTTTCTGTGAAACAACCTTCTGTGCAAGACTTTCTGATGATAAAAGCATCAGAGAAATGACAAAGTAGCCAAGGTCTAGAGTTACGCCACGGAGACCACAATAGCCTGTTCTACAAGATGAAGTCACTGTCACAGAATGTAGCTTAGGCTGGGTTGTAAAACTACCCGCTGACTTTCCATTCCAGCATGTTGTGGCTTGAGCCAGGCAGGGAGCTGGTAAATGGGGGATAGGAGCTAAAATGACACCCGTAAGAAGTTTCATCTCCCTCCTTTTGTTTTTGTAACATTGCTGATTTTCCTTGGGGTATTGGGGAATTTAGTAGGTAATGGGGTCTTTACTGTAGTTAACAGTAAGTGTGCTTCTCTGAAGTCAGACCAACCACCAACTCTCTACAACCTCCTTTCAGGTAGTTGTAAAGATCAATAAGGCTTCCCCGCAGCCTCCTTTTCTCCAGACTAAACAATCCCAGTTCCTTCAGCCACTCATAAAACCTACCCTCCAGGATTTGACTAGTATTGTTGCCCTTCTTTGGATGCATTTCAGCACTTCAATGTCCTTCCTGTAGTGAGGTGCCCAAAACTGAACACAGTGCTCAAAATGAGTCCTCTCTAGTGCCAAATACAGGGGACAATCACTTCTGTAGTCCTGCTGGCCATGCTATTTCTGATGCAGGCCAGTATGCTGTTGGTCTTCTTGGCCACCTGGCACACTGCTGGCTTGTGTTCAGCCAGCTGTCAGTCAACACCCTCAGGTCCTTTTCTATCAGTCAGCTCTCCAGCCACTCTTTCCAAAGCCTGTAGTATTGCATGAAGCACTTTTGACTGAAGTGTAGGATCTGGCACTTGGTCCTATTGAATCTCGAAAAATTGACCTTGGCTCATCAATCCAGCCTGTCCAGAGCTTTCCTATCCTCAAGCAGATTGACACAGCTGCCCAGTTTGGCATCATCTGCAACTTTTATTTGCACTCGATTGTCTCATCCAGATCATCAATCAAGATGTTAATATAGCTTGTTGCCAGAGATTTTTGCACAGTCAGTCCAAGCCCACTGAGATGTTGGCCTCTACTGAAATCTGTGCTGCTATACTGTGCTGCTACCTGCCTGGGCTTCTTTGGCTAAAGCTAGCACAAATTGTAACCACATCTTAATTTGCTGTGTAGACATGGTTTTCAGAGCAGATTCATGTGGTTTGATTTCAGCCCTCTAGTAATAGATACCGACTGTAAAATCATTATACACCTACCATTAATTTCACAGATGAGAAAATGTCCCGAAATGTAACAAAAGCTGAAGCCTTTGGGCTGGAACATCAGGCAACAGTACAGGATCCAGGTGGTTGGAAGGTAGCATGAAAAAAAGAAAGGAGAAAAACATCTTTTTCTCTTTTCTTAAGAGAGAAAAAGAACTTATGTGGACCTTCAGAGAAGGCATCTTCTTCTACCTTTCTAAACAGAGGATTCATTGGCAGTTTATGAACTGCTGATTTCAAAAGACAATTAGATCATCGGTGAAGTTGATTTGTATAAACGAGTATCAGAACTTAATGATAATTGTACAGTAATATTGTTACTGTACCATCTCACTGGGAGTTAACCATAAATAAATAATCACTTAAACTGGCATAAAGGTGTGCTGCTTCGGTGACTTACTACATGCTCTTCAATGAGAAGTTCACGGTGGGTGAACAGCCCTCAGTAGCTCAGAAGCAGAGCAGGGCAGTCCTCAATTATTCTTCTGCTTCTTCATGCTAAAGTAAACCTGTGTTAACACGTAGTGTGCAATAAAAAAAATGTGGTTCTGGAAAATACCTTGAAGTAGCTGATTCTAAGGGGTTGAAAAGTGCATCTGAATATTCCAATTTTTACCAAGGCATTCTAGCTGTTCTCAACATTTTAATAAGGAGTTGTGTTTGCTTGATTTACATTGCCATTAATGTAAACGAAACGTACATTAATATCATCATGAAGTGAATATTGCTTTGGCATTGCTTTCTCAAAGGTAGCTGATATAGCTTCAAACTGAAAGTGTAGTACAAAATAATCAAGCTCAGTCAGCACAAGGAAAAAGGGATCAATGAAAAATCTTGGTAACTTTTCATAAATTAGAAAGGAAAATCAGATCATTTAAGATCAAATTCTCAGACATATTAGATTCTACGCTCTGCAACTTTCTTCTACCTTAGTTCACAGAAATGGTAGAAAAATCAACATCTCTCTCTCAACCACTGATGAAACTCAGCTCATAAGGATTAAATGAGCTCTTTCCTGCCTGTCTCTTGGAGAGCTTGGAGGTGTTTTATGGCTTAGGGGTGTGCCTAACAGATATGTGTTTGCCTTGAACTAATAAAGAATGTTTTCCATTTAGTAGCCC
>JAOXOE010030134.1:0-13445 GCA_028565055.1 Phoeniculus purpureus | reverse complement strand
AACAATATGGATGTGTTCCTGTGTGACTTGGTCTGGGTGATCCTGCTCTGGCAGGGGGACTGGACTAGATGATCTTTCAAGGTTCCTTCCAATCCCCAATGATTCTATGATTCTATATTTTTTTATCATAACAAGCTGATGTATTTGGAAGTGCTTGTGCTCAGTCCAAAAGTAATCTTAAAACTTACCTTCCATTTTTATTCCTAACTAGGAAGAGTAATTTTATTTACTTAATTAAAACTGTATTTAGAATAAAAAAAACATAGAATCGTTTAGGTTGAAAAAGACCTTTAAGATCATTGAGTCCAGCCACTAACCCAACTGTCCCATCCCACCACTAAATGCTGTCTGTGAGCTCCATATCTCTACAACTGTTAAACACACCTACGGACAGAGATTCAACAGTCTCCCTGGGCAGCCTGTTTCAAGGCCTGATGACCCTTTAAATGAACAGATTTTTTTTTCCTAATATCTAATCTAAACTTGTAGCATGTCATGAAGATTAAGCAAGCTTACAGGGTATGCTGATGCTCGTTCAATTTTCAATGCCTAACCATTTGTTTTCTTGATCCACAGGAAGTTTTTCAGGATGAAAAGCTACATTTCTTCTCTTTGTTGTATTCTTGGGATCTTCTGAGATTGACTGACCCTCATCCACATTCTCTTGACAAGGAGAGGTTTTCTCCACACAGTACACATTGAACAGGGGAACAGCACAGCAGAAAGGTAAGACTGATCCGTACTGATGACAGTTAACAAATTTACGGAGATGATTATATTTGTCTGCTCTATTTGCAATCTGTGTCTGAAAAAGTATATAAAAAACTTAGATTAGTGAGGAAAAAGTCTATTTGGGAGTTGTCAGTGGTTGCAGACGACATGAGCCACCACAGTATTTAACTGTGCCCTGAACTTATTTTGATCTTCATGCTGCTTCAGGGTTCTGGAGAAGCTGTCTTCATCCACAATTTGAGGAGTTTGCTGTGGTTTTTAAGGATAGCTTTCCAGTCTCTGAAGGGGTCTACAAGAAAGCTGGGGGAGGGATTTTGACAGAGGTGGTAGCGAGAGGACAAGGGGAAAGGGTTCCAGCCTTGAAGAGGGGAGATTGAGGTTGGACAGGAGGAATCAATTATTCCCTGTGAGGGTGGAGAGATGCTGGAACAGGTTGGTCAAGGCAGTTGTGGCTGCTCCATCCCTGGCAGTGTTGAAGGTCAGGTTGGTTGGGGCCCTGAGTAACCTGCTCTAGTGAAGATGTCCCTGCCTCTGCAGGGGGCTTGGAACTGGATGATCTTTAAGGTCGCTTCCAACCCTGACTATTCTGGGATTTTTGTTTTCAAGGGCAGTGTAACCTGTAAAGAAGAGCTTTCGAGTTCTTGTGGCCTCTTCTACTGTTACTTATAAAAGGCAAGATGCACTGTGTACTATAATCTTCCTAATGAAGAGACAAATATGTGGGTTGTTTGGTTTTCTTTTTCCTATGACATAAATAAGTCTAATCTTCAGAATGGGGTGTGAGCATTCCTTTATTAAAGAGGTGAGTAATTACCTCTGTAGTTTTTGGCAGTGTGATCCCCAAAAGATGGGACAACTTATACACCCTGTGTCAGAATAGTCTAACTGTTTTTCCATATGCTTCTTGAGAAACAAATAGTAAAGGATAGTAAATAAGCCCTGAAGCTAGAATTTATTAAATTTTAAGAGTTTCAGCTTAGTCAAGAAATAGATTTAAAATACACTTTATGCTGAGGTGGCACCAGAGGCATCCTAGCTTGTATCAGCAATAATGTGGCCAGCAGGACTAGAGGTGTCATTCTTACCCTGGACTGGGCACTGGGAAGGCCTCCCCTTGAGTACTGGGAGCAGTGCTGGGATCACTTCAAGAAAGAGATTGAGGGGCTGGAGTGGGACCAAAGGAGCAATGAGGTTGGGGAAGGGACTTGGAGGGACAGCCTGTCCCTGTCCTCCTCCTGACAGGGAGGAGCTGAGGGAGCTTGAGGGTGTTGAGCCTAGAGAAGAGGATACTCAGGGGGGACCTTCTCCCTCTCTCCAACTCCCAGAAGGGAGGTTGTATTCAAGTTGGGGTCAGGCTCTTCTCCCAGGCAACCAGCACCAGGAGGAGAGGGCAGGGCCTGAAGCTGCACCAGGGGAGGGTTAGGTTGGATGTTAGGAAGCTTTTCCTCATGGAAGGGATGACCAGAGCCTGGAGTGGACTTCCCATGGCAGTGTTGGAGTCCCCATCCCTGGAGGTGTTGAAGGCCAGCCTGGCTGTGGCCCTTAGTGTCCTAGTCTGACTGCTGTGGTGATGTGAGGTTGTGGGCTGGGCTAGATCATCTTGGAGGTCTCTTCCAGCCTCTGTGTTTAACTCAGTGCCTTTCTTGCTTTTCTGCAAAGCTCCTCTTGAATGTCTCTCCAGACTTGCAAGTTGAAGTGATGTGAAGGTCCTTTGATAGTGGTGATGTAGATGCTTCTTTTGCCAAACTAAATCTTGGAGGTTACCCAAACCCCTCTTTTTTTGAACCTACTAAAATAACACTTCCATGTAGACAAGTGCAGACTTGATATTCTTGGGGTGAGCCTCTTCTAGTACAGGAAGAACATGAAGTGTGCCAGCTTCTGCTGCATAAACAAGCTCTGCAAACATGACAATCACTCTTCTTTATGGTCTCTGCTTGGGGGAAGCCTGGAGTCTGCTGCTTTCAAAGAAATACAAATTGATGATGACTAATAGTCTCGAAGTTAACAGATTTCCTGGTAGTGGCGCCAGGTTTATTATTTAGGTAGCGGAATTAGAGGTGGGTTCATTTATCCCTTTGAATAACATACCTATCCATTTATTCAAAACAGAACTAGTATCTCTGGGCCTTCCAACCACTTTTAATTGTTCCTTTTGTACTCAGGTATAACAATTGATAGTAGTGAAACCTTAAAACAGTCTTTGAGCTATTTTAATCTTTATGGAGTGTTACCTTGCCTGATTCTGGGCTCAGCTACTCTATGGATGCCCTATAACAAGCTTGAATGCTCTCTGCCCTGATTTGTACTTGGGTAGGAGCTTGTAAGCCCTTAGTCAGGATTCTTTCTGAAGAAGTGGGTATCTCAGCTGGACTTCCCTTTTTCACCCATAAAGCTTTTTCATTAGGAGGTGCTGCAGAGGTTTTTAGGGATGCTCTGCAGAGGGACTTGGACAGGCTGGGGCTATAGGCTGAGGCCAATGGGATGAGGCTTAACAGACCCAAGTGTAGGGTCATGCACTTCAGTCACAACAACCCCCAGCAGTGCTACAGGCTGGGGGAAGAGTGGCTGGAGAGCTGCCTGGTGGAAAATGACCTGGGGATGTTGGTTGATGGCCAGCTTAACAGGAGCCAGCAGGTTGCCCAGGTGGCCAAGAAGGCTAGTGGTATCCTGACCTGGAACAGGGTAACCAGCAGGAGAAGGGAGGTGATGGTACCCCTGTACTTTGCATTCATGAGACTGCACTTTGAGTGAACTGGGTCCAGTTTTGGGTGCAACACTATTAGAAAGATATTGAAGTGCTGGAGTGGGTCCAGAGTAGGGCAACAAGGCTGGAGAACAGGCTTGTGAGGAGTGGCTGAGGGAACTTGAATGAGGTGGTTGAGAGGCTGGTGCTGGTCTCCTCTCCCAAATTAGTGATTATAGGATGACGGGAAATGAACATAAGTTGCATTGGGGAGGTTTAGATTGGATCTTAGGAAGAAGTTTTTTCCTGAGAGAGTGGTTGGGCACTGGACCAGGCTGCCCAGGGAGGTGGTGGAGTTCCCATCCCTGGAGGTCTTTAAAAACTGAGTAGCTGGAGCACTTGAGGCCATGGTCTAGGGGTTAGGGTGCTGTTGGGATGAAGGTTGGACTTCAGATCCTGGCAGCCCTTTCCAGCCATGGTAATTCCAGTTAAGGTCAATTGTAACAGGGCTCTCCAGTAACTTTTTAAACCTTGCGTCTGCAGATGGAGGAAGAGGACCTGAGTGAAAGAGGATTGCCACAAATTGCTTCAATTATGAACAGAGTTAGAGACTTAAAAAACAAATACAGAAATGAAGACAACACCACAGATGAGCTGAACTATACTAAAATCTCGGCTGATACAACAGGTATGTGTTTCTTCTGTGTAGCTTGTGACATTGAAAAGGTGAGATGTTCAGGGGGATTGGCCAGGGTTGTGTGTCCAGCAGATGTAGGGAGGTTCTCCTTCCTCTCTGCTCTGCCCAGTACCACACCAAGAGTACTGTATCCAGTTGTTTTGGGCTCTCCAAGAGAGACAGAGATCCACTGGAAAGAGTCCAAAGGAGAGCTATGAGGGTGATTAAAGGACTTGAACACTTCTCCTATGAGGAAAGGTTGAGAATACTGTTTAGTGTAGAGAAGGCTGAGAAGGGATCTTATTAATGTCTGCAGATATCTGAGGGGTGGGTGTCAAGAGGAAGGGGCCAGTCTCTTTTTGGTGGTGCCCAGTAATAGGACAAGGAATAATGGGGATAAGCTAGAACATAGGAAGTGCTGCCTTGACATGAGGAGAAATTTCCTTACTGTGAGGGTCATGGAGCACTGGAACAGGCTACTTAGAGAGGTGGTGGAGTCACCTCCTCTGGAGATTTTCAAAATGCATTTGGATGCATCCCTGTATCACCCTGTGCCAGCTGTGGCAGGGGGTGAGCTAGATCTCTTAGAGGTCTCTTTCGGCCTCTAATGTTCTGTGATTTTGTGAGTCCTCTGTCACTTGTCCAACAGACACTAATCTGGGCTGAGTGAAAGAACCACTAACTGAAACAATGAAGGGCTCTAATTTTTTCAGTGTTAATGATCAGAAAACCATTTCACATCTCCTTGTTTTAGCTAACTGTTGCTTTTTTTTTTTTAGAAAAACCAAAATCATTAGTTGTCTTACATGAAAGCTTATAAAAAGTGCTTTTCTGTTCATGTTTGATGTGGTTCAAGTCAATCTCCCTTGGTTTTCTTTCTCAGATAACTCTGGAACTCTTAATCATATAATGATGACAACAAATAATCCAGAAGATTGGCTGTGTTTTTTGCTTAGGCTGGAGAAAAAGGGTCTTCCTCAGAATGATGTCAGCCTACTGAATAGACTCATTGGTCGTTACAGTCAGGCGGTGACCGCATTGCCTGCAGAAAAGCATAGTCAGGATGAGAACTATGCTCGCATCCTGGTGAGATTTGCTGAGTTGAAAGCGTAAGTATAAATTCTCAATATAAAAGCTCACTGGTAGGTGAGGTGGGGAGGGCTAGTGGTGTGGCCAGTACATAAGGCATGGCTGGAACCCAGTGTGGAGGTGCCTCTGGGTGTTGGAGTGTAATGGTGGGAAATGGTCTTTCAGCCCAACTTGTGGGAGGCTCTGGGGGAGGCTGAAGAGATAAATGGGGTAGCAACAGTTGCTTCTCTTGTCCCATCCTCACTTATGAGGAGAGGCTGAGGGAGCAAGGGGTGTTTACTCTGGAAAAGAGGAGACTCAGGGGGGACCTTCTCCCTCTCCACAACTCCTGAAGGGAGGTAGGAGTCAGGCTCTTCTCCAGGCATCCAGAACCAGGATGAGAGCGCAGGGCCTGAAGCTGCCAGGGGAGGGTTAGGTTTGGTGTTAGGAAGCCCTTCCTCAGGGAAAGGGTGGTCAGAGCCTGGAGTGGACTGCCCAGGGCAGTGGTGGAGTCCCCATCACTGGAGGTGTTGAAGGCCAGCCTGGCTGTGGCCCTTAGTGCCCTGGTCTGGCTGCTGGGGTGATGTTAGGTCCTGGGCTGGGCTGGATGAGCTCCGAGGGCTTCTCCAGCTTCAACCCTTCTGTGAAAACAAAAACTCACGTTTAAGCACAGGGTGACAGTGGGGTCATCACAGTGGGAACCCACAGACTCAGTCTGGGCTCTTGAGGCTGCCAGGGTGCAGGAGCTCCTGGAACAGCAGCTGTTTCCAGTGCACCCCCTGCACCGAGCAGACCCCTTAGTGCCCCGAGCCAGGTAACCATGAAACATTCTCCCTCCTCCTCTTTATGGGTTGGAACAGCCAGGCAGCACCAGGTCACAGGAGAAGAGCGAGTGCATGGAAGTAGAAAACCCAACCAGTGCACAACTTACTGGGAGAAGCTCCAGTAAACCACTCATCGAGGCACCGGGGTTGATGCTCTTTCCACACCGGGTGTTGTTAGCAATGTCTCACTTTGCCAGCGCCGTGTGCTGCGTCTCCACAGCCAAGCACAAAGCACAGCCTGTACTCACCCTTCCCCACCCTTCCCAGCACCGACCTGGGCTCCAGGGCTGGGGCAGCAGCAACTCTGTCTTGCTGGAGGACGCCTGTCACCCTGCTGAAAGCTGCTCAGCTCGAGAGCCACTGACAGTCCATCTTTGTCACTCAGAGAGCAGCACTTTGGAGTTTTTAAGGTGTGGATTTCTGCCCAGACCTGCTGCACCAGTTCAGGTTCAGAAGAGCCAGTATCTGAGGATGGAGCACAAGCTGCTCTCAAGGGTTGGGTTTTTTCCCAGGGTTTTAATGTTGGATGAGGGAACAGGTGGATGTTTGGACTGTCCTGCAGTGCCTCACAGAATCCCAGAACATCAGAGATTGGTAGGGACCTTGAAAGATCATCCAGTCCAATCCCCCTGTCGCAGCAGGATCCCCTAGATCCAGTTGCACAGGAACATATCCAGGCAGGTTTTAAACATCTCCAGAAAAGGAGACTCCACAACCCCCCTGGGCAGCCCCTGCCACCCTCACCGGGAAGAAGGTCCTTCCACATTGATGTGGAACCTCCTCTGTTCCAGCTCACACCCGCTGCCCCTTGTCCTATCTCTGGGTGCCCCTGAGCAGAACCTGGCTCCATCCTCCTGACACCCGCCTTTTCCATACTGATCAACACTCATGGGGTCACACCTCAGTCTCCTTTTCTTCAAGCTCAAGAGACCCAGCGCCCTCATCTGCGTCCTCCAGGAACTGAGGGGCTCAGAACTGGACACAGCATTCCACATGTGGTCTCAGCAGGGCAGAGCAGAGGGGGAGGAGAACCTCTCTCGGTCTGCTAATCACCTGCCTTCTCATCCACCCTAGGATGCTGTTGGTCTTCTTGGCCACCAGGGCCCATTGCTGGCTCCTGGCCATCCTGCTGGCCACCAGGACCCCCATCTCCCTTTCTCATTCGCTGCTCTCCAACAGGTCAGTCCCCATCCTATACTTGTACCTGAGGCTGTTCTTGCCCAGACACTGTCCTGGTTCTTTCAGTGTCTCTCCACCTATCTTAAAGGAAATCCTGAGTGAGGGGCACCCAGCACCAAGAGAAAGGCTGCATTTCACAGCACTTACTGACTGCGCTGGCTGCCTCACAGCTAATCCTCCTCCTTTCACAGCAATGAAAATGACTCTGAACTCCTCTCCAATCGCTGTAAGGTGTTAAATAAACAGGCTGCTGCCAGGGGCCCTTCCTCGCCCTCAGCACTGTGTGAAAAACGCTAATCACCTCCTCTCTCCAGAGCAATAACCTCACGCACTCCCTGCTCTTAATCAGCTGCTCCAAGGCAACCGCTCACACACGTGGGCAACTCCTGGAGGTGCTCCCCAGCCTGTTGCCAAAGGGCCAACGGCAGCAGGGGCAGTGCCAGAGTGACGAGGGCACCTTGGTT
This sequence comes from Phoeniculus purpureus, assembly GCA_028565055.1. Taxonomy (NCBI): domain Eukaryota; kingdom Metazoa; phylum Chordata; class Aves; order Bucerotiformes; family Phoeniculidae; genus Phoeniculus; species Phoeniculus purpureus. The sequence continues at coordinate 5,816 of JAOXOE010030134.1, read as the reverse complement.
TTATCATGTGCGCGTCGCTGCATCCTGTCAAGGCACCAGCTGCCGCTGGCTCCAGCTCTTTGCCTTAATGAGGGATCCCTTGTTGTGCGAGAAAAGGCTGCCAGTTGATCAGTCAAGTGCCTTCGAGACAAATCCCTCTTAAACCCATCCCAGGGGATCATCAAACCTCGTTTCAAACAGCCCTTGTAATGGATCTCACCAATACAAGCTCTCCTGGAAAGCAAGCTCTCCTGGAAAGCAGGGAACTGACCTACAGGTGAAGAACCAGGATGGATCTCACCAACAGAGCCTCTCCTGGAAAGCAGGGAACTAACTTACTGGTGAAGAGCCAGGATTTTCTGCCCAGCTTTGGCTACGGGTTCAGCTGAGAACCAACTCCAGCAGGCTGTGGAGACCAGGAGCACCGCACAACGCTGATTCCTAAGCCGCTGCTGCTCCTGGAAAGATGATAATTGGAGACACTCTGTAATAAATCAAAAAAACCTTTATTTTTAAGATATATTATAAATTTACAACACACAGAACATCAGTGTCATCAGTGTGTGTGTGTGTGAGCGGGCTGACAGGCTCGGCGGTCGTTCTAGTCTCACCTGCGGGCACCACAGAATCACAGAGCATTGAGGATTGGAAGGGACCTCCAAAGATCATCCAGCCCAATCCCCCTGCCACAGCAGGATCACCTAGATCCAGTCATTAGGGGTTGGGAGGGACCTCGAAAGATCATCCAGTCCAATCCCCCTGCCACAGCAGGATCCAGTCGCATAGGAACGTGGCCAGGCGGGCTGTAAACATCTCCAGAGGAGACTCCACAACTCACCCTGGGCAACCCCTTCTAGTGCTCTGCCACCCTCATCGTGAAGAGGGTGAGTCCCTCTCATCGTGATGCGGAACCTCCACGTCTCCCCACACCACACCAGTACAGAACCACCTTGAGACCCTCCCAGCAGCCAACAAAATGTAAATCACAGCTTCCTTGTGCAGGGAGTGAAGCCTGTTGGCTCCTCACTCAGAGTGAAGGAGAGGTGAGAGCCCCTTGTGAGTGCGGCCAGAACGAACCCCGAGTTCCACAGGCTCTAGTGAAGCTTTGACAAAGTACCGCTGTGCCTGGGGAAGGGCTGTGTATGTGCCAGTGCCATCGAAGGGTCATCAGGGTCTGGCCCTAATCACTTTGTACACTGTTGAAATGGCAACGGGGAGGTCAGTACCTTGCAAGATCAGTTCTTTAACCTTGAGCTAAGTGCTGGGTAGCAAATTACCTGCTTGTAGAGTTGCTTCAACTACGATCCAAAGATGGAAACTAATAAAGATCTCTACAGGTTTCTTGTCACCTGCTGCAAAGACACTTTGTTTTGTGGGGTCTATTTCAAGCGTGATCCAATGTCTTCCCAGTCCCCTGAGCCCAACAGAAAACTAGTTCTGTAAGAACTCAATGGGTTTTTGCTTCTCTGAGTTCTCACGCTGCACAGAATCATTGAGGCTGGAAAAGCCCTCTAAGATCATCAAGTCCAGCCCACAAGTCTGCAAACAGGGATCAGCATGGAAGATCTTCAAATCCAGGGCAAGGGAAACCCTCTGCTATCACCCAGATGTCAGGACACAGGGGAGAACAATCGCTGTGACAGCACATTCAGGGGGGAGCCCGCGCTGCCCCCTCCACAGGGACTGTCACCGCCTGCCCTGCCCTGACATCAAACCCTTCAAGCCCAGTCAGCAGCCTGGAGAAGAGGAATCAGCCAGTGGTTTGCTCAAGCCTCAAAGCCCTTGGGCTTAGGGATGAGATGGAAACACCCGGCTGCAAGAGCTGCTTCTCCGCTAGTTGATCACATTGTTGATTGATTACAATGAGATCAGCAGGGCTTTTGCTCTGGATGAAACACTGTCCCCCCAACACACACAGGGTCACTCTGGGGTCACTGGGACCCTCTCTGTGCCTCTTCCTCAGGCAGGATGTGCTGCCAGTGCTACGATACATTCGTTTGGTGCAGTGCTGAAACCACTCTCAACACCAACAAGATCCTCAGCCCTCAAAACCATTAAAACACAACAACAGTAACAGTCCTAACTCCAAAGGGTTTCAAGAACCACTTCAGTGTTTCCTAGATATGAAGATCAATACCTTGATCAACAGACATGTTCGGTTCCAGGAGAGTGAGGAAAGAAATGAGGGGTGGAAGGGTTTTATCAAGGCTCTGGGTCAGCTCTGTTGGCTGGAGGTTGCAGAGCTCTTGCAGGAGCAAACCTCACGCCACCCCAGCAGAACCCGAGCGCACCACTGACTGCTTTAGGAAGCGTGGAAGTTAATTTTCCAGCTGCATGGAGAACAGGAGCATCCGTGGGGAGGCGGTCAGGGGAGCATGAAGGAGCTGGGTAACCTTTGTGGCCATTTCCAGGGAGCGAAGGAGCGATGGCAAAGGAAGACTCCTGTCCCTAATGGAGGGCCTGGGCCACACACTAGAGGTTTCTGAGCAGAGTCAAGCTAGCTCGGGCTCGTGGATCAAGACAATCAAGGTCCATGCAGCCAGTGGCACTGTGTTTCCCAAATACATCCCTTTAGACATCCCCTAATAGAGGGAGGGAAAACACGAAGCCCTGAGAACAATCATCCGTGTCGCACAGTTCTGGTCAGAAGAGCAGTGCAGTGATGCCCACATTGGTAAGTGAAGAGGTTTCAATAACTAGCTAGTGAGCTCTCAGGAGTCCTGTGATACTAAGAGGTATGAGATTGTCTGTAGCAGAGACAGAACTGTGAGGGACAGAGCCCCCTGCTTGATTTCACAGGCTTCACGCAGTCCCTGGAGCTTGGCGTGCACCACGGCTTTGTTAGTAGGAAACTGAGCACCAGAGACGCAGCACAGGACTGAACCTCTTAATCCTCCCTCCTGTCAGTAGTTCTGCCTCAAAAAAACCTCCTTTTTATACAAAATCTTCTATTCCCACGTGATTAGGAACCTCTCTGCCTCACAGACCAGCTCCACCGGTCCTCTACCCTTCAGCCACGGAACAGGACTGTCTAAACCCAGGCTCTCAGCATCACACACTCCCAGTGACTGGAGATCCAGCTTTTATCTTTCCATCTGGGATAATCCAAGGGATCCAAATCCTTGGGAAGCACCATGGACTTCACCTCCAGCTCCTTATGATGGAGCAACACCTCCCTGGTGTGATGGGGACCTCTCAAGTCTCAGTTCCTCCAGTGCTCATTAAACCTCAGGGGTAGATTTTGCTGGTTTTAAATCAACTCCAGTGCCCTGTTGTAGACATCAGACCCCCCAAGATCTGGTTTCTCTCAGCTACTGGCCACCAGGGACTGAAGTTCTCCAAAGCAGGACTGTGGTGAAGCCATAGTGAGTGAGAAGAGTGACCGAACACCCTCTGACACTCCAGCGGTGGAGCTCTGGAACAACAAAATCCATCACTAACCCTACATCCTTCCAGAGCTTTAAGGTCTCCATCTCACCATCTTCTACTACAGACAGGTGATTTGTTCTCCTGATACTTCTCCTCTCATTTCAGAGAGGGTTTGGCAGCACCACTTCTGTTCTGCCATCCCAAGGAAGGCAGCTCTGATAGTTTGCATCACCCCGATCAGACTGACCCTGCAGAACCTGCACAGGTCATTAGCAGCTCCTAGCAGCACCTCACTGACCCCACTGCTGCAGGGTTGATACAGACACACAAGCAGCAGAACCTTCACGCTTAGAAGTTCATGACTCTGCTCCTCTAAAGCAGGTCAGACACCCCCTAAAAGCTCAACTTCACTGTCCTGGCAGCAAGGACACAGAGTCCTGGGGCAGCTCCTCCCACAGCAGCAGAGGTTGGGAGGAGTTTGCTCACTGTTGCCATATGGCCAGACCCCCCACTTTCAGAGGCCTCCAAAGCTGACAGCTGATCCTCTCCTGGTCTGTCTGAGAGCTCCACAGCCACTGCAGAGCCTGACAATGAAACCAGAAGCATTCAGCTGCAAAGACCAAGGCTGACACCAACCTCTCTGTTGAGTCTGAAACTTCCTTAATCCACTCAGAAGACAAAACAAAAAGCCCCCAAATTACAGGGTAGTCTTCCCACCTTCTAAAGACACTCGTCAAAAGGACTATTGATCGTAGAGAAGAACATGAACCTCTACCACTAAGCAGCTTCAAGTCATGGCGTCTCCTGGTATTGCCTCTACCACTAAGCAACTTCAAGTCACGGTGTCTCCTGGTATCACTCCAGGCAAAAACCTTCAGGGAGTAAGAAAAGAAGTAGATAAAACAACTCCAACCTTTCCCACCTGCTACAACAGTAAGTGGCAGCTACTCATGAGTAGCTGTGCTGACCTCAAGGGGCTGCAGAATCAGGTCCCCAACTTCTGCACTTAGAGGATGAGGCTGCAATTTTAACATCACCTGGACAACCTGGTTTGTAGCAAGAGGCCAGGGAAATGGTTGTAGTGTCCACAGCAGCACCTTCTCTGTAAAAGCCTGGGAGTTTCTAACCGTAGAAGCAAATATGTCAGCAGCAGGAGTGAACCGTGAAGCTTGATATGAACTTCCAAGTAACAACAACCAAAAACGATCATGGGATAGTGAGTGAAGATAAAATCTCCTGCTGTTGAGATCTCCCCACCCTTGATATTAATTATGAGAAATTGGCAACTTGAGAGCTGCGACTGCACAACAGCACAGAGCAGATGCCAAGGTCAGGCCCAAACTTGTTGTGTAGGGTTTCGGGTTGCATCTCGCTGCATTTTTGTTTGAAAACCCCAAGTGCACGCAGACAGTACAGAGAACAGAACCCCACGTTTAATGAGGTGATCTGTGGAGCTACCTGGGATCTCTCTACCTGAGAGGACAGCTCTGTGCTAGTCGAGGGCAGGATCTCCTCCTGGTTACGCTGCATTTTGGAGAGGCAAACTCTGGCCTAACCCACCTTTCTGTAAAATAAAAAGGGATGTCAAGTGCAAGACAGAGCAGGGAGCAGCACAGACCTCAACTCTCTTCCACTCATTTGAAAATCAACCCCATTTTCTGTTTGGACTGTTAAAGTTGCAGCCACATAGCCCAGAAAGAAGTCAGTGAGTTCTGCCCTGAAATGCTTGCAGCTCCTGTCTGAAATCTCATGTCAGTCCTCTGACAGAACAGGAAAGACACAGCCTGACTGTGGCAGGATTTCACCGAATCACAGAACATCAGGGATTGGAAGGGAACTCGAAAGATCATCCAGTCCAATCCCCTGCCACAGCAGGATCCCCTAGATCCAGTCATTAGGGGTTGGAAGTGACCTCAAAAGATCATCCAGTCCAATCCCTCTGCCACAGTAGGATCACCTAGACCAACTTGCACAGGAACATATCCAGGTGGGTTTTAGATGTCTCCAGAGGAGACAACCTCCCTGGGCAGCCTGTTCCAGGGCTCTGTCACCCTCAACAGGAAGATGTTACTTCTCATCTTGATGTGGAACCTCCTCTGTTCCAGCTCACATCCACTGCCCCTTGTCTCATCATTAGATGACACTGAGCAGAGCCTGGCTCCATCCTCCTGACACCCACTCTTCACATATTTATAAACATCACTGAGGTGACCCTTCAGTCTCCTTCTCTCCAATCTCAACAGACCCAGCAGCTCCCTCAGCATTTCCTCATAGGAGAGGTGCTCTACTCCCTTCATCATTTCCAAAGTAAAACCAATCAACAAACCCCACTGCTATCTCAAAGACGATCATCATTTCAAGCATTAAACAAGATAAACCTGGAGCCGTTCCGCTCCTTTACAGCTCCCCAGTGAAAAACCCACGCAAATAGGTTGATTCTTTTTTGGTGTAAACTGCTGAAACAAAAT
>JAOXOE010030133.1:0-13446 GCA_028565055.1 Phoeniculus purpureus | reverse complement strand
CTGTTGGAGAGTAGGGTAGGAGAAAGGGACCTGAGGGTCCTGGTGGACAGCAGGATGACCAGGAGCCAGCAGTGTGCCCTTGTGGCCAAGAGGGCCAATAGCATCCTGGGGTGGATCAGAAACAGGGTGGTTAGCAGATCGACAGAGGTGGTTTTCCCCCTCTACTCTGCCCTGATGAGACCGCATCTGGAGTATTATGTCCAGTTCTGGGCACCTCAGTTCTAGAAGGACTCTGAGCGGCTGGAGAGAGTCCAGTGCAGAGTAATGAAGATGATGAAGGAAGTAGAACACCTCTCTTATGAGGAAAGGCTGAGGGAGCTGGGTCGTTTTAGCTTGGAGGAGACCGAGGAGTGACCTCATTAATGTTGATAAATATGTGAAAGATGGGTGTCAGGAGGGTGGAGCCAAGCTTTTCCCAGTGTGATCTAGTGATAGGACAAGGGGCAGTAGGTGTAAGCTGGAACATAGGAGGTTCCACATCAATATGAGAAGGAAAATCTTCACAGTGAGGGTTACAGAGCACTGGAACGGGCTGCCCAGGGAGGTTGTGCATTCTCCTTCTCTGAAGACGTTTAAAACCCACTTGGACATGTTCCTGTCTGACTTGATCTAGGTGATCCTGCTGTGGTGGGGGGATTGGACTAGATGATCTTTCGAGGTCTCTTCCAATCTCTAATGTTCTGTGATTTCTACAATCTCTTTGTATTTAAAATCTAAATTTGATCTACTGCTCACATTGAGATACCGTCTGAAAGGGGTTGGAGTGCTCATGTGAATTATCTTCAGTGTACCTTAAGTTTTTGAAACTCAGTGACATTTCTGTGCTGTAGGTATGTAAATATATGTATGAAACCATGTGATATTGGGAGGGTCTTCAGGACTGATTTGTCTTACTAAAACTTTCTTGTTTAGGTTTCAGTCAACCTCCTTGGGTCAAAAGCTGCTGCATTTGGAAGACGGAATAGCAAATACTATTTTGAAATGACATGTACACTTTTGCAGAAACTAATGTTCTTGCTTACTGTGCTTATAGCTCTTGTCCATCTCCCCAGAAAAAGTTTACAAGTTGTCAGGTTTCCAGGAAGTACAAAAAAAAAAAGTCAATATTGTAACATGAATGGCTAATAGAACAGTGAGTTCTAGGTTCTGGAAAGTAAGTCTTGAGAATCTGTGTCTAAAGAAAACAAACTCTTTTCAGGGTAGTAAACCTAATGAGTTGTTTGGGTTTTTTTTTTCTTTAACCCCTAAAGTATTTAATGGGAGCAAATGGTGGGGTTCTGCAAGCAAGCTTCATTAATGTTCAAGAAACTTTTAATAAAACAAGTTTTCTTTTTTACTATGTCTTTCGTAATAGAATTCTGAGAGACTTACTCATTGATTTTAAAAACTGCATGTTAGTATAAACCAATGTTTGTCTTAAGGCTGCTGAGTCACAAATGTAGAACACTGAAAAGTGGCAGGGTGTATAGTACTTTCTGTGTTCCAGTGGTGATGAACAAACAAGCTTTAATGTATTTACAACTCAGGGATCTCTAGTGGTGGGTACTTCAGGAGAGGTTGAGAGTATTTTACCTGCAATTGTCTGACAGTTACCTCTGGCAACTACATTACTAACAGCATTCCTTACTCTCATAGGAAAACACACTTCAAATATAGTGGTAGGTGATTGAATACTTGGAAAAGTAGCTTCACTTGTCTGAATTCTTTTAGTAGTCCTGGAGGTAGAGGGGAGCAGAATCATGTTCTATTTAACATAATTATTGAGACTTTGGTCTTAGTTCTAAGAATAAATCTTTCTAACATGATCTAAGTATAGACAAACTTAGTTTATTAAGTATTTATAATCTTACTGTCCGAAATAGAAATAATACCAGCTATGCTATGTTAGCAGAACTTTAAAATGAAAATATTTGCAAGTTGCTGACTTTGAAATAAGAACCCACTGAAGTGAGACAAGCAAGGAAACTTTGAACCTCTTTGATCTGCTTTTTTTAATAAATGAGGCTGTTACACAGTGTTAATGAGTCCAGTCAAATTCAGGTGGTGTTTGATATGGGACCTTTGTCCTGTACATGTGATTCAGTTCTGAGAAAATAATGGGCTTGGTGGTACACTTTCAGTAGTTTTGAAAGCACAGTTAGCTCTGGGGTCTACTTGTAGTAGAACAGAGATGTTTTGAATATGGGCAGCATTTTTATAGTGTATTGATAAGCCACTGTGGCAACTGGAATGGCCCCAAAATTCTGAATTCCAAAATTAAGCCACCAGAAAAGGGAAGGTGTTGCTTTTTTCTAGGTAGTAAAGAGCAACCCCAGCAGTATCTTGTCTCTGCAAGCATTCTGGATCTAGTTATGGTTTGATATTCTTGAGGGTTTGCTCTGTTGCAATATTGATTTGTCACACAATATGCTGTTGGTTAATCTCTGGTTTCTCTTGGGACAAGAAAAAGATGTGTGGTCAGCAAGCTTTTTAAAACTTTGACCTGTTAGGAGGAGCTCTAAGTGGAAAATGTTATTTTTGCTGCAGCTAAACAATAAAAGAATCACTCTACGGTATCTCTGAATCTCAACAAGCAAAGGAAATGAGAACTTTCACAAGCATCTTGAGATCTTAGTACCATCTAAAGGTTATTACTAAGATTAGCGACTACCAAAGAAGCAGGAACATGTTCGTACATAGTGGCAAAAAACAAGGTCTGTGGGCTGTTCTGTATTCAAAAACAGGGAGTCTAGAAGAGACTGAACTAGTGGCATGTATGCTGCTGTGTTAGTGTCTGCACAAAGCTGCAGCTATTTGTCCAGTGAATTACCCAGTAAGGTAACTGGTTTAAGTCTTTAACTAGCTTATTTTTAGTAGCTGTCAGCGGCTTTGTTCTTCCCACTGTTTGTACTGTTGTACAGTTGTGGGGCCACAGTTAGACATCAACAAGCAATCTTGTGTCTGGGCTTTCAACCCATGAGCTGAGACCTGACTTCTACAGGTCTAAATATTGAAGTCTGCATGAATGCACTTGGCTGTCCTAATGCTGAACATTAGATATTTCCTCATTGATTTGTACAGCCTGAATCTGTTCTATTTTAGAGATAACTGATATCTTTGTCCTCTGTAACTATTAAATTGAGAAATTTATTGCTAAATTGATAACTAGAATTGCGGTGGGTTCTACTGAGGATGCTGCTGAAGGATTTCTTCTTCCACATTTCCTTTAATAGTTTCCTTTAATAGTGGCTCTTCTCTGAAGCCATGATAGGAATACGAGCTTTTGGAGGTTTGCATTAATAAGATTATAAAACTCTTGGTACTACTGGAACAACTTTTGTAGGGTTACAGATTAGGGCTGTTTGCACAGCATGCTAAAACTGGATTTAATCCAAGTTTTATAATTACTGCCACTATTTCTGTGTACTGATGTGATTTACTGCTTTGCTGTTGGTTACTGTGTTGTTAATAGGGTTTTTACTCTTAAGTCTTTCACAGTCATTTCTTTTTTTTTAAGTCATGACTATAATGTAATTTGGTGATGAATTGGGTAGAATTTTATAATGAAATGTGGAGTGTCTTCCTGCCCCATCAAGTCTGAAAAATGAGGGGTTTTAAATAACAGAAGTTCTCCTAATTTTTTGATCTGAGATTATCTGTGTTTTGAATGTAGAGTTGGATGGCTTTATTGATAATGCAAACACTGTCACGATGTGTGTAAGATGGGAAAGAAAGGAATCTTGTCACACCAAATTTGTGCTTAATTCTGAAGCAGCTGATCTTACTTTTAAACATGTGCTAAGTATTTTAGGAATAAGGCAGCACTAAACTTTCAAATACTGTAAGTTCTGAACAATCAGAGTTCACATGAGTTCCAAGCAGAGTTTACAATTGACAAAAATAACAGTGGTGAGTTAAAAATCTAGCAGTTTGATTGCTGATCCTTCCCTACTAGTGTAGACTAGACAGTATTTTCTTGAAAACAGATCTTTAAATGCAGAAAAGTCAGCAGCTTCTGGCTGACTTTCCCATATCCAGCCTCATAATACAAAAGTATTGTTGTTTGATATTGATGTGTTCAAAATACATGCCAACTGCTGACACAGTTCTTGTTTGATGTTGATTTCTACATAGTATGAAAAACCCCAAATGTTTGTACACTGGGATTATTTAATGGGAGCAAATGGTGGGGTTTTTCAATTTTTTTCAATTTCAATACTGGTATTTTTTTTCAATTTATTTAGTGCCCAAGGTTGTGGGTTCATGTAACTTTGAGAAGGTGACAGTGCTGGCTAGAGAGTTCCCACTCTGCCTCCCTCCCATGCGCACTGTTTGAAGAAGCTGTATAGACAACTGAGGCTCTGGTAAATGAGATTCTTGGGGTCTAAAAGTTTACCTAACAAAACAATGTCACTGATGCAGCTCAATGAATATCTCTACAGCAGTTGTCTAAAAAACTGGTGTGATAAGGTGGAAGCAGAAATGTTACATTTCACACGGCAGGAAGGTGCATGACAGTGCACCCCGAAACTTAAGATGCCAATGCTACGGAGAAATTTTGGGTGGTGAAGATGGCAAGCAAATATTAACAGGAGTATCCAGCATCAAACCTGAGAGGAAAGCAGCTATAACTCGCTAAATTGCTACTTCCAGAAAAACTCCTTTGCAGCAAGGCCTCAAAGGCTATGCAATTTATTTGGAGAACTATGTTTTGAAAGCTTTCCAGTTTTTTGATGATTTGAGCATCTGCACATGCGTTGTGTGCTCACTTGTTGTCTTTCTCATGCTGATATTTTGTGTTTGATTTTAGAGAATTACAAAATCTTAGGACTTGGTTATTTTTCTGTCTCTGTGTTTGTTCTAGTATTCCAAATATTTTTTCAGGAGTTAATGGGAGCCTGATACAGCTCATGCTGCATTTTCATTAGTTGATTGCAGGAGGAGTAAACCTCTCTGAGAGGATGTATGGAAAGTAATCACAAGCAATAAATACTTCTGTCTTGGCTGAGTTTATTATTAATTGGTGTATGGTCTGGAGTGTGTATGGTATACTAAGTTGTCTAAGGGACCATATCTGTTCACTGTGTATGCAGACAATTTTGATGTTTAATATTTGTTTACACAAGGAGGAAAGAGGTTTCCAGAAATGCTAAAGAGAAATTTCTTGTGTGGTGTTTTTTTTTCCTTTTTTAAACTCTTTTTAGTGTTTAGTGTCTTCTAATCCTGCATTTTCTTTCCTTTTTCAGACTGAAGACTTGAGTCCTCTTCTCCTTCAGTAGCTATAAAAGTGAATGGCAAGGTGTAGTTGATAGCCAGTAGTAGCATTAGACAGTACATCTTGGCCTGTGGTAAGTATCTGGAAGGATTGGGCTTACACTGCATTCCTGTCAGTCCCGTCAGTCTCTCTTTACTGGCATCACCAGTCTGCTCCTACCTAATAAATATTGCTGCTGTGGAAGAACCAGTCACCAGACATCTGTACTGGGGGAAGAAGAGTCTTTGCTGTACACTGAACGTTTGTGAAGATAATTTATTGCTCACATTTTTCCTTTCAGTAAGAGGAAAGGTAAATACTCTTGTTCCTCCCATCACTCCCAGAAAGGTGCTTCAGGAGATCAGCTTTGTATTGTATGTGTAGCTCTCCTGAAGATCACAGTAGAGAGATTTCATAGAACAACAGATAAAAGCTTTGTGGGTTTTCTCTCGTAGAAAGAGGAGAGAAAGTGGTGCCTGTTATTCTCCTTGTTTTCCATGCTTAGAGGTTGGTTTTTTTGTAGTAGTAGTAAAAGGAAGATGTATGGTTCTGCAGGCTGAGCCCAACTCCATCCAGATACTTGCTAAAGACAGAGCTTTTGTTCCTTTTTTGTTCAGTCCAAACTTCTTTTTTCTCAACTGTGGGTATGGTTCATAGGTCTTACATAAATTCTCGAGAAGCTATAATTTCTCTTTCCTGGACCTGTTCATAACTCTGAAAATTTTCCTGGCTTTGGATTGATGGGGAAGGTTTCCTGACTTCCTGTAAAGCATAAAGAAATGGAGTCAAGCTTTTTCAGATGACAGTACAAACCAATATTTGTCCACCTCTTGAAAACCTAATTTTGCTTTGCCTGTTGGTCAGAATATGGTAGTCAAACTATTTGAGTAGATTCCTGTATTTGTTTGCTACATGATGCTATAAGTGCTCTTTCGTAAATGCTCATAAATTTGTTCAACAGGTAATTACTGACTTGAATCTGATTGTTCATTTTATTAGAATCGTAAGTCTATAAATCTTTTAAGGTAAAAGGGTAGGTACAAAATCATTGGTGATATCATTATTTCTCTGTGAGGTTCTTCCATATTACTTCTAGTACTGCATTTTGTTCTCCTTCCTTCAAATGACTTTGTACTCTGTGTAAGGGTATATATAATCTGTGCATAGGATAAGGATGTACTGTGGTGTCTGTTGCAGTAAGTCTTGTGCTCAGGTAGGGCTACTAGCTTTAAATTGTTTGATCATTGTATAGCACTCAATTAACATGAAGTGATTACCAGTCTTAGAAAAACAAAACCAACAAGCTGGAAGATGGTGCAGAGAGTGGAAACCTAATGACTTGCAGGTTTAATTTGGACTGTTCACTCAACAGCATTTGAACTAGCTTGCTGACATAATTGATACTTTGAATAAAAATATAACGGCTCCATAGAAGGCACAGGTGATGTGCTGGGACAGGGAGCTCATTGAAGTGCTAGGGCTTGGACAGGAGACCTAAGCCAGGGTTGCTCTATGGATGAACCCTGTATATTTTGCAGTTAATACTTTGTAAGTCAGTAACCTTTGTGCTAGTCAGTATTTTATGCTGATGCTAGAAGTTTTACCATTAATGTTAGCCAGACTAGTTATTTAGAGACTTTTGCTTATTTTGGTGCAACTGGCTAAAACAAAATATAGCACATGCTGATAAAGTGCTTTAACCAAGGTACTTTATGCTGATAGAGTGCCTTAGATAAGACATTTTAGAGTATTTTACACTGATCAAGTGTCTTGGGCAAAATTGTTTTAGGAAACCCCACCACCTGTGTCCTGGGCTCTGGCCAAGTCCTGGCCTCAGGTGATCGGGAACATATCAAATGTTTCTGCCCAAAGAAATATGTAAGTCATTCTGACTTGCCAGTTTGGTGTTATAAAGCTGGATGTACTTGCAGCGATATTAGAACTCATCTACAAGTGGATGCAATGTGTAGGATTTCCAGGTGCTGGGAGAGGGTCTCCAGATCCTCACTGCATCTGGGACTCCCCAGTGACTGTGGGTCTAGGTGATAGTAATCATAGAGTCATAGAATGCTCTAGGCTGGAAGGGACCTCTAGAGGTCATCCAGTCCAGCCTCCATACACAGGGACAACTCTGCCTAGGTTAGGCTGCTCAGCCTCATCAAGCCTGACCTTAAATGACTCCAGGGATAGGGCATCCACCTCCCCAGGCAGCCCATTCCAGTAATAGTAATGTATGAGGGCAATTGGTGATGGATCTTCCTTAATCACTATTGCTGACTCTGTAGTATTGGAATAGCTGCAGTGCTATGCTCATTTCTGTTGTTGCTTAAGCTATCTGTTTGTTCTAATGCCTTATCTTGGTTTCTTTGTGCCATCTTGAAATGGACAGTGAAGTAAACCTAATTTTTCTGTTGGCATCTGTGTCCTCTTGTGTTAGCCCTGTCAACTGGCAAAATGCTTGTACAGTACCTTTTATTTTAATCAGGTGTTGGAAGGAAGAAATTCTACTCAACCCCAAAAGAAATGCTTGACTGAAGATTTATTTTTTTTTTTTTGTTCCCTTGCGAAATGTTTGATTTTTCCAGTAACAGTTTTTGGTCACTTACTAGGACCGTGACCTCATTATCTGTATTCTACAGCAGCATTACTATCTGTGCTGTGGCTGAATAACAGAGTTGATTTAACCATAGTGTGGTCATCTCAATTGCAGCACATCTTCTTTACCACCTCTTGACTGGCCTTTACCAAGTCATTATGGGCAATGTGAGCTGAAAATAGAAGTCCAGCCTAAAACTCATCACAGAGCTCACTATGAAACGGAAGGAAGCAGAGGAGCAGTAAAAGCATCTACTGGAGGACACCCTGTAGTGAAGGTAGGAAGTCTGGCTTTCTTGAACAGAAGATAATTTTTAATGAATTGAATTGGTATTTGCTGTAGTATGAATTGTTACCTTATGTGAAGCTTACAATCCTTCCTGGGTAAGATTTTCTCCCTTAAATGTAACTTCTTCAAGTTTATAGTTTGGGACAATTACAGTGCCTGTCACAATTAACATGCTGCTTGCTGTTGGATGCTTGTGAATGGATTCTCAGAGGCACTAAACCACAGAATTAGTGAGTCTGGAAAAGACCTCTAAGATTGTCAAGCTCAGCCTATGACCTAACATCACCACAACCCAGGACCACAGCACTAAGTGCCACATCCAGTCTTTTCTTAAACACCTCCAGAGATGGTGGCTCAATAACCTCCCTGGGCAGTCCATTCCAGTGTCTGATTGCCTTTTCTGTCAGGAAGAACTTCCTAACATCCAACCTAAACCTCCCCAGTGCAGCTTCAAACTCTGCCCTCTCATCTTCTTGCTAGTTGCCTGGGAGAAGAGCCTGACTTGCATATTTCTACAGCTTCCTTTCAGGTAGCTGTGTAGAGAGTGATAAGGTCCCCCCTGAGTCTCCTCCAGGCTAAACAACCCCAGCTCCCTTAGCCTTTCTTCATCAAGACTTTCCTTCCAGTCCCTTCCCCAGCCTTGTTGCTCCTGTGGTCCTGCTCCAGCATGTCAACATCTTTCTTGAAGTGAGGGGCCCAGAACTTCGCATGGTAATTGAGGTGAGGCCTCACCAATGCTGAGTACAGGGCGAGAATTACGTCCCTATTTCTGCTGGCCACACACACTGATAAAAGCCAGGATGCCATTTGCCTTTCATTTCACTTCAGGACGGTAGTGTATTCAGCATGAACTTTAAGGAACTTCAATGCATGGAGGCAGATGAGAAAAATAACAGTAATAGATTAGTTGGAGCTATAATGAAATAAGATAATAGTAATCTGTATCAGAAGTCTCAGAATCACAGAATGTTAGGGATTGGAAGGGACCTTAAAAGATCATCCAGTCCAATTCCCTTGCCACAGCAGGATCCCCTAGATCAAGTTGCACAAGAGCATGTCCAGGCAGGTTTTAAACATGTCCAGAGAAGTAGACTCCACAGCCCCCCTGGGCAGCCCCTTCCAGTGTTCTGGAAAAAGTAATGTTTTGTTTTGGTATTGGGACAGCTTTTGAACGCTATTAATGCCTTTTACTTTGTGCTTTTACTCTGAAAGGATACTAATAAATTCTGTTAATTTTCACCCAAATGTTTAGAGAAAATTAAAACTTTACTAATCCATCTTCATTCAGTACTCTTCTTAAAGCTCACCAATAGCATGAAAACAAAGCACCTTGTTTTTATTGGAGTTGGACTGGTTATCTGTAAAGGCAAGTAAGACCTCTCTTGCTTGCTTTCTTTTTTCACATAGTTTCCATTGTCTTAACAGAATCCTGCGATCTTTGTCTCCTGGAATAGTTGTTCTTGGTTTCATGAAAATGTAGTGGCTAACAGGGTGGTAGCATACTGACTGTGTTGGTAACTGGTACCTTGCCCTTAACAGGTACATTGGCTGAGTTCTTTAGCTAATACTAAACATGTCAAATGTTAATGGCATTTAAGCCTATTATTAAATACTTCACAAAACCGTCTTTTTACTGTTGAGTTCAGTGTGAGCTCCTGGTAATTTAGGCTTGGCTTTCATGAGAAAGCTTTGCCATTATACCCTTTGTGAAAGGAAAGATGGGAAATGTGGAGGTTTGCTTTTGTGGGTATAACCACGCACAAGCTGTGAGTGCTTCTCCCTGACTTTGGGAGTTCAGGTGTGTGAACAAGTATCTTGCTCCAAGCTGAGAAGACTTAGTTAGGGCTGGTCACAGGTGTCTCCTTTATTTAATATTATGTTTTTGTCACATTCTTGGGTAAAAGCAATTCTCTTATTCACCTCAGTCTTGCTTAGTTGTCTAATTTACTGTAATTGCAAGCCAGCTTAACTTAAAATTTAACTGTTAACTGTTGTCTGATTTGACTTACAAATGATAAGGTCTTTATATTTGTCCCTCATATCTGTTTTGCAATCTGAAGCATTAAGGTTACAGCATAGTTTGTCTTTTCTCCGAAATCCAAGATATGTCCTATTCTACAGCAAAATGCCGATCATGTTATCAGTCATAAGTCTCTCACTGTAGCAGTCTATATGCTAAGTGTATTTGGTGTACTTCTTCTATTTCTTTGGTTAGAACTAATTCATTTGTGTTCAGGACCAAATGCAAAGTGCTAATAGGACTGTTGCAATTAGTCCCTATTCCTTTCTCCTGCTTATACCATAGCTTACTGCTCCCCTCTGGCAAGTAAATTCAGCCATGCTTTGTAGTTGCATATGTTTTGGAACAGCTCTGAAGTTGTATGTATAAAAATAAAGATGCAGCAGGAGAACGTAAATGGTTTGGGCATTCTGTTCTGTTTTCCTTTCCTAAGCGATCTCCCAGCAATTCATCTGATTAATTTCGTCTTTTAGTCTGACTCCTAATCACATTCAGACCTAAGTAATGAAACTATTTTTTCTCTGATAGCTTACCTTGAAATATTTCATTCTTTTTATCCCCTTAAGACTTTATCTCTCCTTTCTCTCTCCAAAAAAATGGTGGTTATCTGTATCACATCTTCTTCCCCCATTGTCTTCCCTTATCCTTCCATTTCCAGACTTAGTCTGAGTTCTTAATTAAATTTTCATGTTCTCTGTGAAGTTGCTCAGTGTTTTGCTTCTCATCACAGTATCATGACCTAACCAGCTCCAGCTTTCCCCTGCTATCAGACCTTCCAGATTTTGTAGCACAGGGGCTGGGGCAAGGGAAGTCTATGCTGGAAACCAGAGCAAATTGAGGATGCCTGAACTAGGCTGGAATCTGAGAGCAGACTTTGCCATGTGGAGACCATTGTGTTGCTTTAGTTGGTGAAGTAGTAGATAAAATTCTCACAAGCCAGGGTGCTGCCACTGGAATTCTGACACTTTGATGAAGTCTTAACTGACAAAGCAAGTCTGTGCTGAGCTTTTGTGAGCTGCATTTGATGTTACTACTTTTTTTTTCCATGGGTGTTTGTGTCTTAGCTAATTTTTTTTATCAAGGAAGCTTGTTTTTCTTCTAAGATTTGACAAATGTAAGCTTTCTTTAGCTTTTGGAATGCTTAGATGCTTCTAAGCTGCAGTACTAGATACAATTTAGGAAAAACAGATCTTTAATCTGTGTGATTGATACCAGTGATGTTAAAAGCTATTTGATTTGAAATACCCTGCCACAACAAGAATGATACTTTAACAATGGGGATAGTATTTGTCTGACAGCCTCACGCTTAAACATTAGATTTTACTGTGCCTCTCTAAATTACGGTGAATACTAATGCAAATCAATATTCTGTTTTGCAATTTGGCCTCTTCCAGCAGGATTAGAAATTAATTGTTGAGCTTGATGGGAGAGAAGAAGTTATGAAACAAACCATCGATTTGTATTAACTTTTTACTCACTGCAGGAAGAAGGGTGCTGAGGGCTGTGTTTGATCAAAAGTAAATACTGAACCGGCTGCGAGCAGATGAAAATTAGTTGATCTAAATCCAAAAGTGAAATCTTTACTAGCGCTTCCAGAAGCTTACTATGCAAATCCAGTTCATTATAGACTTTACTAGGTGTTTCTGACAATTCTTTTTGGTGCTTTTATCTTTATACTAGGTGCTTCCATGCATGTGGTTGTTTCAGTGAAGTACTCGGGGTTTGCTTGTGTGAGGTAACTGTTTATCCAGTGTCATAGACAAGGAAGGATGTGGGTGAATGGAATATTTCAGTCATAGGGGTCCTACAACAATCAGGCACAACTGCCTCTTCATTGGCAGCCTGAAGGGCCATGCACTTTTGTTTCCTACACAATTGCTTTGGGTGAAACCACTGTAGTTCAACACATGGACTGGATGCATTATTTAAAGATGTTAAGGTAGTACATAGCTTCAAGCCATTCATGTATTAGTGCGTGTTATTAATCTTCTGCTAATACTGTGCTGTACCTGTTTCTAGAGACTAAGCTCCTAACAAATTTGGCATCATCTGTTGTGCATGTTTAATCAGCTTATTTCCAAATGTGAGGAAAGGAGAGAGAACATCATGCTTTGTTTTGTAGGTCCATTGACTTTAAAGAAGCAAATTCTGTAATTAAATTACTTTGGTTTTGGCTTTAAGTCAAAATGCTCTGAATAGCAGATCCCTGTCACTTGAATCTCTGCTTCCTTGTGCCTGTTTCAGCTAATCAGTATCATCTAGTATAATTTGTTACCTTGGTAGAGAAGGTAGAGAATCTGCAAGATAATGCTGACAGTTTTGACAGGGAAGGATTAAATAACTTGGCAGGATGGTTAAGGAGCAAAGCAGCACATGGGACTGTTGTAATCCAAAATGTATGGAAATGTTGTATTGCATGATCAGGAGTCATAGAAAGCCTCAGAGCATTCATTGCCTTCTAACTCAGTAGGTTAGAGAACTTACTTTACCCATCTAAGAACCTACTTTACTCATCTATTTAAACAAATAGCCTCCAGATTTCATCTGACTCTTGATGAAGGATCATCTATCATTGTCTCAATTTCCCCTCTTCCCACAGGTCAAAGTGTACATAATAAAATAATATTTACACTTAAAATTTGCTAGGATGAGTTCTGTTACCTAAAATGGCTAGGGTTCTTCATGAGATTTCACTTGGGCAATGGCATGATCAAAACCAAGTGTTTCAGAACAGGTAGGCACACACTAGGGATCTCCCAGGGTTAGTTGTGTGTTTTACTTTTGTGTTTTAGCTTTCTGATCCAAAATTATTTCTTTTTTTAAAACAATCTAACTAGCTTGCTTTGTATAGTGTGTTCCTGCTATTCATGTTGGGTTTTACACTCTTCTGAGTTTTCATTACTTTGAAATTACTTGCCTCTTGGAGTAAATTCCTTTATAAGCAGTGTTGTGTACAAGAAGTAGTATTTCCTTTTTGTCATTTTCCTGTTACTGTTGAAGACTACGTTGTACAGGATATTCTGGATGACTGTACAAAGAGAGTGTTGAGCTAGCAGCTACTTGTCAGCACCATTCAATGTGCAGGGACGAGTGTCTGTCCTTGCCACTTTAGGTCACTGAGCCTTTATTACAAGAGGGATGTGGAAATACTGGAGCGTGTGCTGAGGAGGGCCACGAGGATGATCAGAGGGCTGGAGCACCTCTCCTACGAGGATAGACTGAGAGAATTGGCGCTGTTCAGTCTGGAGAAGAGGAGGCTCCGAGGTGACCTTATTGTGGCCTTCCAGTATCTGAGAGGGGCCTACAAAA
>JAOXOE010030132.1:0-13447 GCA_028565055.1 Phoeniculus purpureus | reverse complement strand
GAGGAGGTTCCACATCAATATGAGAAGGAACTTCTTCCCAGTGAGGGTGACAGAGCACTGGAACAGGCTGCCCAGGGTGGGTGTGGTGTCTCCTTCTCTGAAGCCATTTAAAACCCACCTGGACATGTACCTGTGCAACTTGATCTAGGTGATCCTGCTCTGTCAGGGGGATTGGACTAGATGATCTTTCGAGGTCCCTTCCAATCCCTAATGTTCTGTGACTCTGCACAGTGTAACTACAAGAATTCTGAAACAACAAGGCAAATAACGGCAGCCGTGGGTTAGCAAGTCGTCATACTTCTAGGGAAATGCATATTGTGAAGACAATTAACATGATTAAAGTGTTGTAACCACTGATTCTTCCAGCATGGTGAAACACTGAAGTGATAATAGACTTGCTGTCCAAACACTAAACTGTTTTATTACTATTCTTTGCTTCTCAGAACAGAAGCAGCTTTTTGTTTCCAAAGAAAACAATGTGGAAAAAAACCCACTCTTGCCTAAATGGAACCACTCTTGCCTAAACTGCGCCCTAGCTGAGCACTGGGTTTGATGCATTGTGTCACGATGGACTTTTTGTTTTAATTACTGTGAAATATGTTTCAGAGCATGAATGAAGGGGTGAGGTAGCTACACGTGATCATTACAGCAATTTAAGAGGTTTTCTACAATATTTTAAGGAAAATATTCTTTCTACTCACCCTATTTCCACTGGGAATTTATTTGGTAGAGTTTCTGATTTTGTGAAATTATCCAAAATTAATGTTTTGATTTCGGGTCGCAGTGTTCACTAGGAACACTAATTAACACTTATTTGCTTTTGCAGTTTTGTTCAGGCTCTCATGATTCACTGTCCCCTGTGAGATTCCTATGATGTGCTTCAAAAATTTTCTTCAGACAGGGATTTTGAGATGATAGATAGAACAGGGATATACAAGAGCTTAAATGGTATTTCTCAAAGCAGACAAGCAGTGCAAGACAGTTCCACCTGAGTGGAATGCCTTTCTGATGCCCCCCCTCTTCCCTCCTGCCCCCCAAAAATGAGGAAAATAAACATATTAACATCGTGAATGTAAGTTAAATCAGAAATGCTGTAATTTGTTTTATTCTGTGAATGATTCAATTACCAACTGGATGAGGCACCACTCACAACCACTCTCCGTGCCTGGTCATCCAGCCAGTTTTTAAGCCGGGGGAGGGTGCACCCATCCAAGCCATGGGCTACCAGCTTTTCCAAGAGGATGCTGTGGGAGACTGTTGAAGGATTTGTGAAGTCTAGGTAGACCACATCCACAGCCTTCCCCTCATCCACTTGGCAGGTCACCCAGTCATAGAATGAGACCAGATTGGTTAGGCAGGACTTTCCTTTCGTGAACCCATGCTGCCTGTGCCTGATTCCCTTGGTTGCCTTGTACCTGCTGCTTGATGGTACTCAGGGTGATCTGCTCCATAACCTTGCCAGGCACTGAGATCACACTGACAGGCCTATAGTGTCCCAGATCCTCCTTCCAGCCCTTCCTGTGGATGGCCACTACATTGTCCAAGCTCCAGTCATCTGGGACCTCCCCAGTTATCCAGTGATGGAGAACAGCCTAGCTAGCTCTTATGCCAACTCCTTAAGCACCATGGGATGAATCTCGTGCAGACCCATAGACTTGTTAGGATCTAAGTGGCACAGCAGGTCACTAATTTCTTCCTCCTGGATTACAGGAGAGATGCTCTGCACCCCACCCCTGCCTACCAATTCAAGAGTTATCCTGAGGATGGCTAAGCTTTTTGTTAAAGATTGAGGCAAAGAAGGTGTTAAATACCTCAGCCTTTTCCCTGTCTTCAGTTACCCTGTTCCCCTTTCACCCCATAAGGAGTGGATTTTCTTCCCCAGTCCTTTTGTTATTAATGTATTTATAAAAGCTCTATAGTTGCAGTGTTTCTCTACAGGCAGTTCTACTTCTTTATGGAAATTACCTTTTAGAAACAGAAGTAGAAAAGACTTTTATAAGTTAAAGTAGACCTTAAGGTTTATGTCTTACTCAAGGGAAGAAAAGAAATAGAAAAATATCCTGTGTATTATAGGACAATACATTTAGAACAGTATAAAAAATAGGGACATTAGAAATACACAGATTCCATTTAGAATCTGTAAGGAATCTAGGTCATAACACAGGTTTTCTTGTCACTGCTCAAGACCACATAGATATTTACCAACCATCAATTGTCTACTGAAAGTACTTCCTTCACCCTTCCATTATCACACGCTGTCAGTTCTATTGTTTGGATTCAGATTTTGACAAATTAAGCAGAGTGCAAATTGTAAAAGGCTTAAAACCAAAGTTTGTGTTATCTGAGTAGCAGACAGAAGGAAGCAGGCAATACCAGTGCTGACACGTGAACAAATTATAGGTTGTGTCTCAAGATAATCCGACTCGGCTCAACTTCATTACCTTTACTCCCAGCGAGTAATTACACAGATTTTATTTTACAAGAGGCTGCATTCAAAGCAGAGTAGGAAATGCCACTAATGAATGTAGAGTCAGGCCCACTGACAGAAACAGAGATACAATCAACACTCTACGTTAGATGCCAGACACGAGTATTCTAAACCGACAATCTCAAGTCATACACTTGAACTTTACTTGCAGCTATTTTCTAAACCTTACTTGCATATTAGCTCTTTGCCTCTTTTACTTTGTGAATTATGTATGCTGCTCAAATTCATTTAAAACTGTGGAATCATTGTGAGATAATGAAGTAAGAGGAAACACACACATGAGCTTAATGTTTGCAATGGATTTTCCACATCTGTCTTTTATTGACAGAGCAGAGACATCATTACACATGCAAAATCTCTGAGTTTTAGATGACTCAAGAGATCACAGAATCATTCAGTTTGGAAAAGACCCCCAGAATCATCAAATCCAACCATCAATCCTATGCTACAAGTTCACCCCCCACCCCAAACCACATCGCCCAACAATACATCTAAGCGTCTTTTAAACTCATCTAGGGATGATAACTCAAACACCACCCTGGGCAGCCCGTTCCACTCTCTCCCTGAAGAAGTTCTTCCTCATGGCTAATCTAAACCTCCCTGTTGAAGCTTGAGATACTTGGCTTTGATTCATTGCATCTGCGATAGTACCAGCAGTTAGTGACATTTTATAAAGGAATGGCTATTGAGGTGGCTCTAAAATATATTGGCTTTTTTTTGAAAATGTTGAGTTCTTATGAGAGTTATGCCCAAATTAACATGGCCTGCAATGTTCTAGCAAGATAGCAAGGTTATAGGAACATAACCCAGGCAAGAAGAGAAGGAGTCAAAAAAGGCAAAGCTTAGCTGTTATAGAGTTTGGCAGTGAAAATGAAGGACAAGAAGGACCTCGATCTGCACTTTGCCAGCTGAAGGTAAAGAAAAATGTGTTCTTCAGCTTATGACAAAAGACAAGGAGGAGGTCCTTGCTAGCTTCTTTGTCTATGTCTTTAATGAGAAACCTGTCCTCAGGCCTCCTAAGTGTTGGCCCCAAGGCAGTCTGGCATAGAGAATCATAACCCAGATAGAAGGGTATTTGGTCCACTTAAACTGGACATTTGCAAGGCCATCTGGGTCGCACCCAAGGTAGTTACAAGTGCTGGGTGGCAGCATCACGACGCCTTGTTCTGTTGTTCTTGAACATTCATAGTGACTAAGAGAGTGTTTCCTAGGAACTGGGAATAGCCAAAGGTGCCTATCTTCAAGAAGAAGGGTATGAGCAACTACTAGACAGTTAGCCTGATCTTAGTCCCTTGGAAATTAATGCATGACATATTCTTGGTAATGATCTGCAAGGATAAGCAGGACAAAAAGTTGATTGAGTATGGTCAGTGTGGATTCACCAGCTGAACTTCATGGATGAGGGGAGAGAAGTGACCACTTTTGTTTGTTTCCAGCAAGGTGTATGGCACCAGCAACACTTGGTGATGTATGCAAGAGACGCTCCAAATAAGCTTTGTTGGTCCACATGGAAAGTTTACAAATCTAGACGGACTCATGTTTCTACAGTCTGTCTGATCTGAGAAGAAATGCAAATAAAGTGACATGGTTTCAGTTATAACTGGGAAAATCAATGAATCTTACCCAGAGCAACAAACGTGTAATTCAGTCCTCAGGTGATCCAATGGGAAATTGCCCTTAAAAATGACAAAGTCCATAAGTGAAGCAAGAAAGTTATTAAAAACACTTAGACTAGACAGTAGAGTTTTGCAATGAAGCCATAGTCCAAATTAAAAACACAAGTCAAGGTTCTACTCTCCAAAAGCCATAATTTCTTCCTCCTGGTGTGAGTGTTGCTTTCTCTCCATGAATACCTTTTCTTTTTTCTCTTTTCACTAAAAACTATGATGTGCTAAAGTTAAAAGCTGATGCTGCTGTGTCTAATGTCTACAGCCATTAGACATGGTCCAGTTTTCACCAGTGCAACTAAAAGAATTTGATTTTTTTCATGGTGATAGGTTTTTCTTTACAGTTCAAAAGGGAAAATACAATTTGCTTTGTGGGATTTGAGGGAATGATTTATGTAGCATTTTCTGAGTACTGTAATCAAAATTGAAGAACTTATATTATACCCTGTGCACAGTGATCTGAGATCCCATTTATAAGCCTAATATAACATATAATAGAATATTGGACAATCAATCAAGACACTGAGACACTGATGACAAAATTATACAAAATGTGAAAGATTCATGACTAAACTGCTGAACTTGAATTTTCTTGGTACTGTAAATATCAGTGGATTCAGACTACTTTGATGCAAGCCCATAAATTCAGTTTACAAACATGGGGTCATGTGCAAAAAAGAAATATAAACACCATGGGTAAAACATTTATCTCCTATGAAATATTATTTTCACATTTCATATTTTAAACTCAAATGCATTCCGAGACACAAAGAAATATAGCACACAACTGCAACTAGATATATGCTAATAGAAAGTATTTTCCATTTGCACCAGGATATTAAAAAGAATTTGTCTCAAAGTGACAAGCACTGAATAACAGCTCTGCCCAGGAACCTGGGGTTCCTCGTGGCCAGCAGGATGACCATGAGCCAGCAATGTGCCCTTGTGGCCAAGAAAGCCAACGGCATCCTGGGGTGGATCAGAAACGGGGTGGTTAGCAAATTGAGAGAGGTTCTCTTCCCCATCTACTTTGCCCTGGTGAGGTGACATCTGGAATATTGTGTCCAGTTCTGGGCCCCTCAGCCCAAGAAGGACACAAAACTGCTGGAGAGACTCCAGTGCAGAGGCACAAAGATCATGAAAAGAGTGGAACATCTCCCTGATGATGAAAGGTTGAGGGAGCTGAGTCTCTTGAGCTTGGAAAAAATGGAGCTTGAGGGGTGACCTCATTAAAGTTTATAAACATGCGAAGGGTGGGTGGCAGGAGGATGGAGCCAGGCTCTGCTCAGTGGCATCTAATGGTAGGATAAGGGGCAATCGGTGTAACCTGGAGCAGAGGAGGTTCCACATCAATATGAGAAGGAACTTCTTCCCAGTGAGGGTGACAGAGCACTGGCACAGGCTGCCCAGGGAGGTTGTGGAGTCTCCTTCTCTGGAGACGTTTTAAGCCTGCCTGGACATGTTCCTGTGTGACTTGGTCTAGGTGATCCCGCTGTGGTGGGTGGATTGGACTAGATGATCTTTCAAGGTCACTTCCTGTCACAGTTCAGCACCAGGTTAGCCCACAAAATTATCATCTACCCAATCCTGCAGAAAATAGGTAAACACACTGCCAGAAACTGGAACTAGAAATATTAACATTTATTTAACTTTATTAAAGACTTTATTAAGTAAAAATAAGAACTCAAAAAGTTTTGTAACTCAAAAAGTATTAATGGTTAGTGACGATTTCCAACATAACCGAATCACAGAGGTTGTAGGAAATCTTTGCTGGAGGTTCTCTCACAGATCTGACTGGGCTTTAGGCACTGGCATTCAATGGGTCATTACACTGACTTGTCTACAAAGGTAACTTGACACAGAAAACTGAAAATGAATATCCCCCCTTCTACCCCCATCCATTCATGGGGAATCCCTTTGTAATCAGAAAGTATTAAGTACTTCAGTCTTTCAGTCTCGACTCTTTAAGTTAATTTCTTTTGTAGTGTATTCACTACAGATTCACAGAATCATCAAGGTGGAAAAGACCACCCACCCACAACCCCTGACCACTAAACTGTCTCCTGAAACACCGCGTCTATCTGGTTTTTCTGAACCCCTCCAGGGATGGTGCTTCCATCCTCTCCCTGGGCAGTCTCTGCTCAGTGCTAGTTTGCCCTATATATTGTTGGACGTGCCTTAAGGTAGTTTTCATCAGTGACTTTGTGCTTGATCTGTTCTGACAACAACAACTCTCAACAGCAGTGGTGCAGACTGAGGTTTTAAGCAGCAGAGAGACATATGGTCCTGTAATCTTTTTAAGCAGAACTCTGCACTGAGCTGAGTAAGCTGCCTCTGTGTTAATCTTTGACATAGATTCTTGTCACTGGTTGGCCACACTGGCCAGGTCTAGGGCAAATTCTAACTAAGTGCTAATGAGCTGAAACTAGAACAGGGAGTCATGGGCAAAAAGGACAGGATTGATTTGAATAAAACAGAAAAGACACAGTTCAAACAACAGAAAAAGCCATCACCAAAACACACAGAGAGCAGTCACATGGTCCTTACACACCTGGGCTCAGGTCTGTTCTTTCTTCAGGGGAAAAACTCCTGGCAGTCCTCACCCCTGTGGCAATGCAGCATCCTGTCCCCCACAGGAGACAAGCCCTGTATATTCTTGCTCCAGCTAGGGTGGGGGTTTTTTTGTGGGCTGTGATTCATCCCAGCACCTGAGTACTGCAGCTTGGCTCCCTTCCTCATAATCAGCAGTTCCTTGCAGACTAACTCACCTGTTCCATGTCTTCAGATCCAGTCCCACTTTCAGCGTGTCACCTTCCACAGGTTATGGCCTGGAGTCTGTTCCCCACTTTTGCAGGGACTCTTCTCCTCTACTGATCTCTGGGGTCTCCACATGTATCTCCTCCACCACCACACTCCCAGGGTAAAACTACCATCATGGTGTGTTCAACCCAGTGATCACGTGGCTTCTCTTCCAAAAAAAGCCAACAACCATCAGAAAACTTGTCCCACAGGTTTTCCTCTCCCCAAAATACATTTAATCACAGAGGTCCTAATTGGTTCAAACTTCCAAAGACAGGTGAATAACTGGAGATGGGGGAGCTACTGTCTCAGGGAAGCTTCTTGCTGGGGCTGCACCAGTAACCCTCCTCCTCAGTACCAACGCCTCCACCAGGCTCCAACTACAACAGTTGCACGGGTTATGAGTTGAACACATTTTCCAGCACATCATCAACGATTCTCAGCACGACTCAGTAAGGACGCCTTGAGAACAGCTTATACAAGGATTTGCTCATATTTTGTCTCAACGTTGTTGCTTATGGCCTTGGCTCTATATTGCCTCCTTCTCTAACTTAGAAAATTAACTTTACAAAACTGTCAGGCTTTTAAGTTTGTTTTCTTCTGCTTAAGGGAATGGTAGCTGAAAATTTTTAGGTACTTTTAAGTGAAAACAAAATGTTAAGTGTTATACTTCTCCAATACATCACAGTGTTGGAGGAGGTTTTTTCCTTTTATTCTAGGAATCTTCAATTATTTTTTCTTTGGCAGTTCTCCAACAGCACAGACTTCTTGGCTGACTAGTTGTGCCATGCCATGTTATCCTAAAAGACAAAAAAGAACCTGCGGCAGCGACCGCAGCACCGCATCGCTCGGGGCACGGGGACGCCAGAGCGGCTGCAGAGGTGCGGTACCGACATTTAGCCACACGGTGGCAGCACCAACCACAGAAACACGCGTCGCTACGGCGCATTCGCGACTGTCGGGCTGCAGCACCAAAATGTGGCCACACGGTGGCAGCACCGAGCAGAGAAACGCTGCGCTGCTCAGCCCAGTTTAACCCAGTGACTACGGACTGTAGCAGCGGGCTGGCTTCGCTCTGCCTGTTCCAGCACGGCCGTGGCAGCGACAATCACTGCGTGTGCACTCAAAAATCATCCCCGTGGCTCCCGCACTTCAGCCCGTGTCTTTGGACTGATTCAGCTCCCCTAACCCTGCACACACACAAGGCCTCCTGTGCAGGGCTGGTTACTTACAGAAAATATTCTGCACGATCTATTACTAACTATCCTCCCCTCTCTCCAGCCTGCAAAGCTTGCTCTTTGCAGGCAAAGCAAAGAGACAGGAAGAAGGCAGACGTTCTTAGCCTTGGAGCTTTCATCTCTCTGTACAGGAGCGCAGCTCTGCACTCGCTTTGCTGCCAGCAGCATGCGGCATGTAGTAGGCTGGATGGGCTCTTCTGCCAATGTGTCAGGGGAGCAACTGTCTAATTCACCTCCTTAAACCGCTCGCTTCAACACCCACTTCCTTCAGACCCCTCTAAATGACTCGTGGCCTGCAAGCCATTTTCCGTTCAAAACAGATGGGGCACAGAGCTGGTAGAAATCGAGCTGTCACCTTGTTTTGACAAAGGGGCATATGTAGATAGAACCATGCACCGGGGTATGCACACAGCGATCACCCATAGTGGAGCTCCACCCAGGATAATCCACACCTAGGATAACCTGCAAGACTGAATCCACACCAAATAACTTCCCCACTCCAAAGAATCACTATAAAGGTCTCTTTGTACTTTAAAACATTCATGAGCATTTACACTTAGGCACAAATATCTATAGATATTTAGGGACTAGATATTTAGGTTTTACATATTAAGCGTAAAAAGATAATGTATAGAAGTATAAACATATTCTTTATACTTTTATATTACACCTGTTTATATTTATTATATACTTATTACATTATTCACACGCATCTACTCACACTTAAACCTACTTAGCCTTACACAGTAACACGCATTACATGCAACATCTATTGAGACAAGCTGGTTTTACTTACATATTTTGACACTCATGTTTTTGTCGACTTCTCCATACTTAACTAATTCTAAGTGCATATAATTGTCATCTAGGTACATATAATCTCTAGTTTGTTTATCTGCTTACACTTACCATGAAACACATGCTGCATCATCACTCCTCTAGTGACACCAGGTGTTCTAAATGATATCACCACCCTCATTTAATTCACTCCCCCAAACAAGGGCACAAAATGGCAGGAACTGTCCCAACCAGCAGCTCCTTACTTTAACAATATAATTTACATTCCTCCCAAAGGGGAACTCTGCAAGAAAAACAGAACAGCCCCCCCCACCATCAGCCCATTCCACATGCTGGTGACTGCACCATGGGGCAGGGAATGTGACAGAGGACAGTTTCACATCTCTTGTTCAGGCTCTGATTTTCTGTGATAGTCCCCTTCTGTCAACGTGCTGGAATGGGCTTCCTGGGATAGTAAACATCCCCAGTCTGTCAGTCCTGGATTGCCCCCTCCAGACAGCCCTGGCTGCCCCACATGAGGGGCACCCACTGTAGACAGCACCAGGAGCTTCCAGACACAGGGCTGGGCCCTTATGCCCAGTATCCTAATGACTGGCAAGAAAACCTGGGCTGGAGCCATCAACTGAGCATCACAAGAGTCTGACAGCATCACATCTGAAAAAACAACCCAAATTCTATTACTCTATTTCAGCACATTAAAAAGTGAGAGCAGAAAGTGCAGGAATTCAGTGACAATCAAGGGTAGGTGAGCAGTTGAGCTAAAAGGGAATCATGAAAAAAACAATTCAACTCAAAGAAATAACACACCCTTTAAAGCTGGAGTGATCAGAGCACTTAAAAATCACTGTTAAGACTAACAGACAGCATTTTGAACATCATTTCATCACACCACACATCAAATGGTTTCACTGCTGTTAGAAAATGCCTCATCCATTCCTTTCAGCACTGCCGCTCGGAGAAAACCCTGAGAGGCTGCTGGATGAGGTAGCAACACATGCAGAACCTTCACTGCCAGATAATCCACCAACATGTGAACCCAGTATTAATCACTGCAAAACCTCAGCCTGGTACAGCTATACTCTAAAAAGGTACTACACAGAGGACAGCTTTATAGTAATGATATGCAGGTACCAGTGGTGACACACAATGCCAGGTCTGGTGGAGCAGTGCTCTTTCTCCAGCTGTTTTCCCAGGATTTTCATGGTGTTACTTGGTGCTCACGTTATTACTTGGTGTGTGAGAGAGATGCCGGTGCCTGCAGTAGGTGAGGCGGCCTTCGGCCAGGCAGGCGCTCAGAAACCTCTTGGCCATGACACACATGCTGGCATCACCATTCATGATGATGCTACTTAGTTTCTCCCAAGTCTAAGAATTGTGTCCATGAATGCCTTTGACATGGTTTTGTGTTCTTCTCTTTCCTACTCTTTTTCACAAAGTACCTTAAGTTGCTCCCTTCTGCATTTCTTCCTCTTCTGCCATCTTCTAAAAGCTCGATAGCTTTGAGTTTCTTGTTGATTATAACCATTCTGATGCTGCCCAATTCTCTTGCAACATATGGACCTTGTCAATCCTATTAGCAGCCTCTGCTTGCTTAATAGAGGATGTACTATTGTCAGTCTGCAGAAGCAGCAGGTCTGCTGTCTCTCTCAATATGCTACATGTAGGTAACCAGGTCTTGAATTTCCTGAGTTCTTTCTTCAGGTGGGCTGCATCACCTTGAACTGCAGCTGCAGATCTGAAGATGGAAGTTTTTCTGCTTTTCCTTGTTTTCCAGATGTTTCAAGAGGAACCTAAAAAAAAAAAAAACAACACACAAAGCCACATGCAGTAAGCAAAGACCACAAGCTTGACCTTAAGACACTGCTGGCTGTCCCTGAAAGGGAGCAGCTGCTGTTTTCATTCCTTTGCGGAAGATGCTTACTTCCATAACATTACCTAAATGCTTTCCTTTAGTTTATTTGTGAAGATACTGATCAAAATCCATTGAGATCTTCCTTTACACACTTCAGGCAAGTAGGAGCAGTGACAGTAGTTTTTAAAGGGAAAAAAACACCTAATGTGACTGCTCAGAGTGGTCTAGAGTGTTTTTTGGACAGTAACCATATCACAACTGACTATAGCAGATATCTGTAAAGGAGCTCTGGTGTTAAAAGTCACTGACACTGTTGGCGTTTGCAGTGCAACAACTCCTATTTCTTCACTGTGATTGGCATGTGGAATAATGAACCCCCACAACTCACAGAGAGTTATGAAGTCAGGTATGTTTTGTTAGGCCAGCAGGCAAGGGGTGGACAGCTCCAAAAAGCCCCTGCACCAAGCAAAAGACCAGTCAATATTTATTGCTGAAGGACATACATATTCATTGTATTCCTGGGAATAGAACTAGTTAGTCTAGTCCAGGCCTAAGAAATCATTAACATAGGTGCCTTGTGTCTGCACACTATCCCTTGGTGGTGGTCATCAGGGGTCTTCGGGGTGCAGATTAGAAGTCTTTGTTGCTCTGAACTTCTCAACTCTTCCCTTGGAACAGGCCTCGTAGATTGCTGGATGTTTTTCAATCCGCAAAACAAGACAAAACCAGTCCTCTTGTTGCAAGCCCCAATTCTCGCCTACCACTTCTTTCTTTATCAGCACAACCTTGACAGTCTGAAGAAACAGCTGTTTTGTGCAAACTGCTTAGCCTGCAAAAACTGTTAGGTACACAGAGTCTATACCCACCTCCATTGTGGACCCTTGCTTACAGGATGTCTAGGGCTAATTGAATACCTAAACTACAACTCATCTAAACTAAGGCTTATTTAAAATCCTATGCATTTTAAAGTCATGTGGCAAGAGATTATTTAAAGTTTAACATCAGTAACCTCATGATAAAGCTGCTTTAGATTACAATTAACAATGTCCTCCCTCCTAACTGAAAAAAAACCTTCTCTGAAAAGGCATCCTTATTGTATGATGGTCTTTTTCATCACTGAAAGAAGTCTCCAAATTCTAGTTGTGCAAACAAATTCCACAATACAACTGGAAAGTCCATGTCACCTGACAAGCCTAGCTTAGGGCCTGCTCAGCACACACTGCAGCAGGAACAGCACAAGCAACCAAGTTACTGCTGCTTCCTAGATGCATTCAGCTGCTCATGACAGTCTTACCTTCTGCACAGAATACAGCACCAGCAGTATGTGAATCCCTGAAAAAGGGTATGGAATGATCTGCCTAAAAAAAGCAGAACTGAAACACAGCCTTCAGTGCAGCTACTCAGACACATACCGCTCCTAGGTTTAATAAACCCTGGGAGGAGGCTCTGATTCCAAGACATAACAGATTTTAACCTCTCTTACCATGCAGTCTTCATGCTGCTCTTTGGTTGGCAGGGACATCAGGCCAAGAAGTTCTTCCTAGCAAAAATGAAAATATTTACAGCATTGCTTGCAGGCACTCAGCTAGGTTTTAAGGATGCCAAAAGAGACACACCAACAGGACACCCCCTCCCTGAACAGAAGGGCTTCAAAAAGGCAGTCACTGCTGACAGCCTGAGCAGCACTGGCCACGTTCACACTTCACAGACAATGCCAACACTCACACATGCCCTTAGGCCTGAACTCAATGCTGTTCTGACTACACTCTCTCTACTCAGGTAGGCTCATTCCAGGCTACTATAAGTCATTAGAGGAACCACATGAAGTGTTCCAAACTACACCTACTGTCAAAGTAATTTCAAGCCACAGGAACACCTGTCAGAGAACATTACATAAAACTTATGTTCAGCTCATAACACATGGTCCATTTATGTCTGCAAAAAGTGTAGCTGACTTTCTTACTCTGAAGCTGCAGTACGCTAGGAAGAGGTCAACAGACTTCATGCGAGTCTGGAATTAGTAAGAAAACCTTGAAGCTAAGCAAACACACAACCTCATCAGTTCAAAAACAAGGGGCAACGAGAAAGCAACAGAAAGGGGAGAGACAGCAGTGGGTGAACACTCTCTGGTGTTCTTCTAGACAACATTCTCGGCCTTGCAAGCGACCACCTCTTCCACTCCCACCCTCTTTAAAAAAAACTTCATCTCCCCCACCCACCACATCTGGGAGGAAACCGCGGGGAAACGGGGAGCAGCCACCTCGGGAGGGCGGCCCAGCCCCGCCTCCTGGAACCCGCGGCGGCTGCCGGGGCCTTTCCCCGTCCGGGTAGGGGCTGCAGGAACCCCCCTCACCGGGAGCGGCCGAGGCAGCCCCAGCGAGAAGCTGTCGGGAGGGCCTGCGCCGCTTCTACCCCCACCAGCCCCCGGAGAATAGAACCCGGTGCCACGGCAGAGAACCGCTGCGCCAGGGGCATAAAACTCACCAGCCCAGCGCGGAACAAAAGGACCGCGACCGAAACAACCAACGCGCATCCCAGCTCCGGCCGCGCCCGCCGCTTAAAGCGTCCGAAGGATCCGAGCCCGCCCCTTCCCGCCCCTCGGGAC
>JAOXOE010030131.1:0-13449 GCA_028565055.1 Phoeniculus purpureus | reverse complement strand
AGGGTGACAGAGCACTGGAAGGGGCTGCCCAGGGGGGTTGTGGAGTCTCCTTCACTGGAGATGTTTAAAACCCACCTTGGTGTGTTCCTGTGTGACTTGGTCTAGGTGATTCTGCTGTGGCAGGGGGATTGGACTAGAGGATCTTTCAAGGTCCTTACAAATTCGTAATGATTCTATGTTTCTAGGACTCTCTTACACTGTATTTCCCAGTTCAGCCTAAATGATCTTGTGATTCAATGACCTCAGATAAGCAAACTCTCTGGGTTCACCAAGTCAACGTAGAGCAGAACAGACAACAGGGAATCTCTGTTGAGCTGAAGAGCGCCTTGAAACTGGTCTGACAAAGGCCACCTTCAGTAAATATCAGCACACTTACTTGCACATTTTAGTTACCAATGGGAAACGAAGTGGTCCTGCAGCCGGATTAAGGAGCCATACAGACCAGGCATAATTTTTAACTGGCTTTGTGTCAGCCCACCAAAATTTTGTGAGAAGAGCAAAGGATAAGGTAAATCATGTGGATGCCACTCATGTCATGCTGCTAATCTGCAGGACTACAAAACAGACTTCACAGACCTACTATTATAGAGTCATCCTTAAAAATCAGCTAAGTGCTGGAGAAGAGATGGCTGACATCCAAAAGAGAAACAGGAACTCTTAAGAGCCTGCCAACTGCAGAAGCAGCTGCTTTCTGTGCTATGGAACTTAAAAATCCTCGATAGCATCCTGGCTGTGTAACAACTTAGTTTTCATTAGTGAGGGGTTAAACTAACTTCCTCTGTCCATGGTCCACCTGCCTCCTCGATGGCAATTAGTTGGCAGGTTCAGGAATTATCTGGGAGGTGAGACTGATCAAGTGAAAGACAGCATATTCAATTGAACCCTTATTTCCCATCGAATCAAACAAATATATTCATATCTAGGGCTGGCTTTAATTAATCATAGACCCAGAGGCCCTAAAAAGATGATCCTTTTTGGCTGGGCTGACAGGATGTGTATTTATGCCCTCAAAGGAAAGACCACAGCAGCTGGCCAACAGCTGAGCTCTGGTGGGGCAGAGCAAGTTCCTCTTGGATACCCAGATGAAAAGAGGTGTTCTGTCAGTGGCTAAACAGACCTGAAGAAAAAGGCTGGCATGTACTGATGAGAAAGGATTTAGAAATGAAAGGCAAAGATTCAGAACAAAAGAGATGGTAATAAAATGGGTACGATTGCCTGTGGTGGTTCAGGGCACATCGGATCATAGAATCATAACGGATTGGAAGGGACCTCAAAAGATCATCTAGCCCAATCCGCCCGCAACAGCAGGATCACCTAGACTAAGTCACATGCTCTGCCTTACATCTGACACTAATTCTGGATGAAGAATGACACTACTGGACAGCTAAGTTCCATAGGCTATGGGGAGCCAGCTAAATACTGAGACAGGACTAGGCAAGGGGGAGACCATTACGAGGATGAAATGACTAAAGCAGTCCAGCCAAGGCTGCTTATTGGAAGGAAACTGGAAAATGTCATTCTCCATGCTGGGACTTCACAGTGACAACTGAGGGATTGTAAATTGAGGGACATACACAATGATGAAGCCTGGTTAACAAAGGAGATGTAAATATGTCTGGTAGAGATCAGCAGGTCATAAGAAAACTGGCTGCACGTGGACTTAACAGACATTCAGTTCAGAAGAAAAGCCACCACAGAACATTAGGGATTGGAAGAGGCCTTGACAGGTCATCTCCAGTCCAATTGCCCCACCACAGCAGGATCACCTAGACCAGAAACATGTCCAGGCAGGTTTTAAATGTCTCCAGAGAGGGAGACCCCACAACCTCCCTGGTCAGCCCGTTCCAGGGCTCTGTACACCTAGTAATGTTTAAGAGCACTACATGAACTAGTAGGAAAAGTAGAACTCCAGAAAGATGCAAAGATGAAAAGCTCTAAAGACTCTGTTCACTAGAAAGCACATTTGAGAGTATGTCTGCGTAGGGTGACTGGTGCATCTGTGCCCTCACGTGCACTTCAGTTGTGGAAACACAACTGAACCACAACAGCACAATCCACCGGCTTCAGCTGACACGGTTCCAAGTTTCACTGACACAAATTTGCACCTAAGTACATGTCGTGTCATCAGTCCTTTAACAGCAGAATCGCTTGCAAGTTCCAGTTTCAAGACAATCAGAACAAAATCAAAGAGCTCTGGGGGTTCCAAGAGTTGCACTGTGCAGCTTTGGCTGCAGATTCCTCATGAGCGGAACTGCAGGGGATGAGATGATGGCAGAACGCAAGAGAAATGTGGCTTAATGTAGGATTTGGTTTTTTAAAGTGAAATGGAAAATTAGACTTCATCAATGAGCTTTAACACTCAGAAATGGTCTAAATTTTGCCTTTTGTTCTCTTACATGTTTTATCAGTCTTTTATTCTTCCAGTCTAGGGAGAGGAGGTGACGGGTCATCCAGCACTAACTAAAACGTCCATACAGTTAGCTGCCAGCGTGTTAACTCATGAAATTTATGTCTCCTTCAGTGCTATAATGTCCCTACTTTGCTTTCCTGCAACATGAACAGGTATGCCCCCCCTCTCACCTCCAGAAGTGCTAATTGGCACAGTGGGGGACTGCTGAAACGCTTGCAGGGGGAAAGGCACTTGAAAGCTGGCTGAAAAAAAAGGGAAAAGAAGAAACTGTTGGAGGAATAAGGAAAACAAGGGGAAAGAAACGGGAAAGAAGAAAATTAAGAGGGATATTAGACTTCACACATTTATTTCCTGCCCTTTGTACACAAAAACAGTAGTCTTGAAACAAAGAGCACTGCTCAGCAGCAGATGTACAGAAGGTAGGAATCACACTGACACCGCTGCTGTAGTCTGAAGAAGTGAAAGCAATACAGAACATGCCCCACTAGATTCCACACCACTGGCCTTTAAGTTACAGAATAGATTTGTGGAGGCACAGAAGTGGGGGAAACAAGATTAGAGATAGAAGAGAACACAGGCAACATGAAAGCAGGATAGAAAAAGAGGGAAGATGAGAAAAAAATGACAAAGTGTAAGAGCTTGAAAAAAAATCTCATCATCAAGTAGGAGGGGTCAGTAGAGCTTAAATACTTCAGAAGGGAAGGAAAAAAGCCACATGGAAGACTACTGTGGAATAACCTGCTACAGGAAGGCTCTTCTCATTCCCAGTTAAACAGATCACAAAGTATGGAATACATACTTGTTTGAAAACTTTCTTTCTAAAGGCTTAACAGCTTTCAGACTCCTAATTTTCTTACCAGCTGTACATAGGCTTCAGATGATGTGCAGAATTAAAGCCTATAGAAACTGAGATTTCCTACAGATGCTCTCCAAAACCAGTGTTCCCAGCTTTCCAGGTTTCAGGAGAGAACTACAACCTGCCTTAACAAAGTTGCTTCTAAAAGGGTGTCTAAACCACAGTTCCCCAGAACTGTGGGTCCTCCAGGATCACCTAGTCCAACCCTGTAAGCTAAAGAAATACGGTTTAAACGAGATGGCCCTGCACCCTGTCAAGCTGAGTCTTAAAACTGTAGAGTTGTGGAATCCACCACTTCCCTTGGAAGACTATTCCGGTGTCTAACTGCTCTCACAGAGAAGAATTTTCCTCTGGAGTCCAATTGGAATCTCCCCAGGAGCAACTTGTATTCGTCACCCCTTGTCTTTTCTATACAAAACACTGGTTGTAGCTGTGGTATCACCTTAACCGCTAGTGCTTAAACAGCTTTGGACCTGAAAACAGCTCTACAGACATTTTCCCAGTCTTAAACAGCATAGGAAGAGCAGAAAGAATTAACATTTACTTTGAAATTTCAATTATTTGTGCCATTAATTAAGAGCTGACCACAGCTAATTACTCTATGCATAATGAAGGACCATATTTACAGTTGCACTAACTGCATCACTAACTCCTCGTCAACACCTCACTTCTCTCTGAAATGCCTTACACTCAAAACACAACACCATGAAACGAAGACACAGACCATCTGTGTGACTTCCCTGCGAGCAAGCAGGAAGTTAATAGCCAGATCTAGGAGTAAAACTCGTTGCACATCAAAGCTCAGCAGAGTCTGTTACAGAGGTAACGCGACAGAGGCAAATTTGGTTCAATGCGTCGGCAATTAAGCCTTTCAAGAGAAGTGTGCCAACGTGTGCTGGGCTATAACAGAAATGTGCTGTTGTTTTGACCAGCTCAGCACTGCTCAGCACTCTCTTTTGCCCCTGAAATATGCCTTACTTTTAACTGCAGCCGTGCTCCACTCAAGAAGAACCTCCAGGAGCTTCCTTTGGCATCCATGAAACCCAAGACTCAGTTTTCCTTTCTAACTCCCGTAACTATGCCTGCCAGGTCTTCACTGCTGAACAAATCTGGATCAGACTAGATGATCTTTTGAGGTCCTTTCCAACCCCTAACGTTCTGTGATTCTGTGAAAAGACAAAGGGCTACCTAGGAGAAGCCCCACACAATAGTCTTCTATGTGGTATTTAGCACAGTGGGGATTAGGCACATTCCTAGAGCTGTGCTACGCAAAGAGATAAGATCAAGTAACGAAGCAATTTCCTCCTGTTGTCCACATTTTTTCAGCTAAGAAGAACAGAGTTCTTTCAAGGGAGAGGGAACAATATTACTTTAAAATGACAAAAGTATTGGCCCTGATATGGGAAGTTCACTCACAAGTTGTGTGTCCCTTGGCATAGTTGCTCCTTCTTCTTTACAAACTGTTATAAAATTGTTTTCCAGTCTGGTTACAAAGAATAAATGACAATTTTTTAACAAAATCTTTCGAGATGCTCTTCAGCTCTACAGCATGGCATTGGCCCCATTTTACCTCCACCCTGTTTCCAGATCCCCAAGTTCAGAATCCAGACTCTAATTTTTAAAACGAAGGTAAAGCTGCACTGCTGTCTCTTCCACTTGTGCAGCCACAAAGGCACTGCGAGAAGTTATTCATAGAAACATTCAGGTTGGAAAAGACCCTTGGGATCTTTGAGTCCAACCATCACCCCTAAACTATATCCCCCAACACCGCATCTAAGTGTCCTTTTAAACTCATCCAGGGATGGGGACTCAACCACCACCCTGGGCAGCCCGTTCCAGTGTCAGACCACTCTCTTTCTGTGAAGAATTTTTTCCTGATGTCCAGTCTAACCCTCTGCTGTTGAAGCTTGAAGCCCTTCCCTCTGATTCTGTCACTAAGTATGCGTGAGAAGAGACCAGCACCAACATCTCTACAGTGTCCTTTCAAACAGTTGTAGAGAGCGATGAGATCTTCCCTAAGCCTCCTCTTCCTCAAACTAAACAGCCCCAACTGTCTCTTAAGATTTATTCTCCAAGCCCTTCACCAGCTTCATTGCTCTTCTCTGCACTCAAATGGCCACTAAGAATACAGGAGTATTTTTTAATCAAAGATTCATGCTTAGAAAGAAAGCATTTCAGTGTCGTCCTCCTCTGCACTCTCCCCAGCACCTCGATGTCTCCCTTGTGCTGAGGTATTGAAATCACACCAAACCAAACATGGCCTTAAGTCTTCCTCCAAATCAGCCCACTTTTGCACAATAAGCTCAGAAATTAGTCTCCCTCAATGGTCAATGCTTTCCTAAGTGACTTCGACGTTGGATGGGTTGACCTGGCCTCTCCAAAATCTCCCTCTACAAATACCTGAAAGTGAAACCATCTCTTCAAAAGTTCAGTGAAACTACAGATCATTTGTCACTGAGAAAGATCTTTCAAGAAATGTGTAGGTCTAATCAACTGATGCCAACAAGTCATTAATCAGAACAAGAAAGCGATCATCTGGAACCTGGGCATCTGTCAACATAAACACGGTGGGCATGTTCTTGGCACCAATCTTGATGTACAAACTGGCAAGACCTACCTGTAAGAGAGGAAGCAATCACTCATACTCTGCTGAAACACTGACACAGAAGAAGTGTGAAACGCGTGTGAGCGGATGGCAACGCACTGCTAACTTCTCCTCAGTTTTCCAGTTCATTTCCATACAACAGCCAAAAGCGAAGAGCCGCTTGCCGCTGTGTTTCATACCAACCACTGTGGGTTTGGCATGGCTTGGTAATAAAGATCAAGCTGGACTACTAATGAAGGAAACCCCTCCGTGACTGCACTGAGAAGGGATGCTGCCACCATGAACCTCTCCATCGAGAGCAGCCATAACTGTACTGGTAATGTCTGGGAATTGCACTCAAGAGTCAGCTCCACGCTAAACTCTTGTTGTTTCTGAGCGACTTTTGTCTGAACTTTTTTAGGGAATCTATGTAGGTGATAATTCACATGTGAAAAAAGACTGAGCATTGCAGTCTGTTTGTTTTGCTGTCACATATGAGGTGGCCCAGAGAGAGATGTGGCATGAGATCACCGTGCTAGCAGTCATACAACTACGAAACACTTTTTAGCATGGACTTGTAGGAAGAAACCGACCGGTATCGATTGTGTTCCAGTATGGTCAGGTTTGGAATACAGAACAGGGTCAGTGCCTGTGCTGCCACACAACCTAGAAGAAAGCAGATCCTCAGGATTGTTAACTGAGGCCCTGGAGTTTCCCTTCTTGGAAACAGCATGGGGGAAACGACCACTCAAGCCCCATCTTCTATTATTTGCCCTTGGGAGAGGTGGGCACAAGAAGATAGGGACCATGTAAGACATTGAAGAACACAGTACTTTTCCAAAACACCAGCATGTACGCCCCTCTGCAAAGTGATGCACCACACTCTGATGGCTTGTCTATGGCCCAAGGCAAGCAGAAGGGCTTTTGGGAGGACAACTACCTGCTAAATATGGAAAAAATCAGATCCACTATATCGATTTATCCCACTAAATCGGTACCCGTGCAATGACACCAAAGATTTGTAACGAGCAGATAAGTTTAAAGAACCACATCTTCTTGATGGGTCAAGTAGCTGCCTTGGAGAAAGTGGAGAACTACCAAAATTTTGTGAATCACAGAACATTAGGGATTGGAAGGGACCTTGAAAGAACATCTAGTCCAATCCTCCTGCCACAGCAGGATCACCTAGACCTAGTCGCACAGAAACACATCCAGGTGGGTTTTAAACATCTCCAGAGAAGGAGACTCCACAACGTCCCTGGGCAGCCTGTTCCAGTGCTCCGTCACCCTCACTGTGAAGACCATAAACAGACACTAAAATATCTTCTAACCACCCATTTTTCAGAGATAAAGGCCTACAGCTGAGAAGCACAGGAACCACTGGGATTATTAACGTACCTTGTACTTTCCCATCTGTGATTTCATCAAGTCCACGCAACAAACCGACGCATTCCTGAAGTAGCCAACTCCAAAGACTGAAATAATATATATGTTTACCCCCAGGTCCTGGATCTTGTGGTCTGTCTTTGGTAAGATTTGGAAACCCTCCAGGGAGCAGATGGATGTCGCCAGGCTCGACAAGCTTTGTTTGCTGTTACCACCCTCTCCAACCAGATGCACATAACCAGTAGGGGCTTCTAGGATATAACCGATGAGGGAGCTAATGACGAAAACTCAGTAACATAACAGACTTCCACAACCCTGTTAGCCAAGTTTCTTGCTCCTGAAACCTGAAGGTAAGTTATCTTCGTGTCAGCATTTTGTTTCTTTCCAATATGTGAGCAAGTGGAAAGAAAACCTGCTTCTTGTGTCAAACGTTGCAGGTCTGCGTTGACCTCTACAATGGCCAGAGCAGTCTGGTTGCACATTACCTGCATTGCGCTGCTCCAAAGCGGGATTCAAGGATTCTGATGGACCCTCCCTGGACTCAGAATAAGCAGCTCATTGACTTGACTGGGCCCTAGGACCATGTGTGATTTTCATGTCCAACAGTTTGCACCACAAAGGCTGAAGGATGATGAATCGTTTCACGAAAGCTACGCATCAAACTTGTCATATCTAACCCGGGCTAGTTAAGGCAGGGTTTTGTTTGATAGTCATAGAATACTATAGGATGGATGAGGACAGATGAGACAAGAAAATTAGACAAATGGCCCCAAATTAGAGAAGCTTTAGCTGCTCGAGATTTCAAATGAAAGTATTGAGGCAATTCTTCCCCCAAAAAACAACATTTAAGACATTCAAATAAATCTCCTCTATTTAAATATCTAAATTTAAATAGAATTCTATTTAAAAGAATTCTAATTGATATTCAATAATTGATATAGCATCCAAAATTTACTTTTAAAATTAAATTTTTTAAAATCAGATGCAGATTTTAAGGGATTACAGCCTAGTATCAACAGATGAGAGTTTGGAGACAGCACAGCTGAATCGCTTCATTTTTCTTCTACATATCAATGGAAGAAACTAAAAAGCAACTCTTCAAGTTCTCTTTGTCTAATGCCACTGAAAATATTTCAATACTGACGAGAACCTTCTTAAATAAAGGTCCAATGTGCCTAATGTGGTTACACCTCATGAAGAAGCAGAAACCTGTTAAAAAAATTATTGGAACCCAAATCTCTCTCATCTCACCTCACTGTAGAACTTTGTCAACCTTATTCAGTATTTCACAATAGATCCATTTAAAAAAAAAGTCATAAAATGTGCAGGCAAAAAAATAATCAGAGGATTTAATTTCACACCCACTTTTCCAGGATTGCCAAATTTTAAGGCAGGGGTACCCGGCCACTTTGTTTGCCAAACTGAGATGCTGCTCTTGGTCACTAGACCTCAGAGAGAAGACAGCTCTCTTTCAAACGTTTTCCAGCAAACAAGTGACACCTGAGAAGCCGCCTTTCCACAGTTCTGATTATTATCACATCAGCCTCTAAATCACCAGCCCACAATCTCCAGTCCTTGTGAAAGATCCCTATGATTAGCTTTGTAATGTAAGCTCCTCTTCAGCCCTTCTGGAGGGAAGTTTCCACAATAGACTGCTTTGTCAAGAGCTCCTTCCTCAATATGCACAAAGAGAAACGCTATGATGCTGAAATCTTAGTCCAACCCAATGAGGAGAAAAGGTTCTGTGTTAAAATGGTTTGACACTGCAAATAATAGAAACTGCTTTAACAAAACTCTGCCTCTTTCTGGAAATGGCTAGTGTTTTACATGACCAGAAAGAGTGTGTGTGTTCAGAGAATCACGGGGCATTAGGGACTGGAAGGGACCTCCAAAGGTCATCCAGTCCAATCCCCCTGCCAGGGCAGCATCACCTAGACCCAGTCGCACAGGAATTGAATCACAGAATCACAGAGCATTAGGGATTGGAAGGGACCTCAAAAGATCATCCAGTCCAATCCCCCTGCCAGGGCAGGATCACCTAGATCAAGTCTCACAGGAATTGAATCACAGAATCACAGAACATTAGGGACTGGAAGGGATCTCAAAAGATCATCCAGTCCAATGCCCCTGCCACAGCAGGACGACCTAGACCAAGTCTCACAGGAACATATCCAGGAGGATTTTAAACATCTCCAGAGAAGGAGAAGAAACATTACAAATGATGACAAGCACCAACAGTGCAGCCCCTACCTCACTTACTTGGCATAATCATCACTTTGTCTTCTTAAAACTGGCCAGGGCTCTTCCATGCAGAAAAACAAGACAGAAGTAGTTAAAAAGATGTCAGAAAAAGACATGGAGATTTCAGGCCGTGATGGATGCTGAGATACTGCCTGACATGAGAAAAGAACCTGAGGTAAGATAAAACACGAGTGAAAAACATCCAGGGGTAAAATAAACGTGATCACACTTTGAACTCTGGGCTGGTTTAGATTTTAAAAAGTAGAAGGCTAAGCAGTGAAGCAACTTCTTGTCTGCCATGGAGTGGCATCACTCAGCACATTTGCAGTATTATCTGACCTTGCTTTAGACTAATACAATTTTAAGACCCTTTCTGGGAAACGAATGGGAAGCATTACTTCTCTTACAAACACCGATTACACCTCTAAGCAAGCCAAACACGAGGCAGACCATCTGCAGCCTTTCCAACCTCAGATAGTAAGTGGGGTTCACGTCTGTGCAGCCCAAAGAAAGAACGAGTCTCTGTTAAAGCAAACAAAATGAGGGGTAGCTTTAACACTGAGCCAACATCTAGTCTTCATAATGGCACCAGTAAAGTTTACACGGCAGGTTTATTGCAGCGCAGTACCCCCAGCACTACCCTTCCATTAGGAAGGTCGAGTTTGCACTGCAACGACCTCTGGCAATTAAAAAGCAAACACTTCACGCTAGCATCGTGATTAATTACTTGCTCTGTTTATGGATAGTCCATTTCCACCTGCTGCATGGCACCCTCAAGATCAACGTAGGTTCATAGAAGCCTGAATTTCATTGACACTTTGTAGGATCTCACACAATCACTGAGCGTTAGGGATTGGAAGGGACCTTGAAAGACCACCTGGTCCAATCCCCCCACCACAGGTATATTCAGTGGTTCCTACACTTTCACTAGTTCGTTCACCCTTGGTGTTGCCTCCAACACACACTAACTGCAGAGGCAGCTGATTATCCAACAGCAGTACCTCGTACTTGCCTTTATTTTGTCTTCCTTGTGCCATGTCTGACACAACAGACACCACCGAGAGGTGCTGTGTTTCACCCTGTATGACAGGCTGAGGTAGCAAGAGGTATATGTCAGGAAATCTAACTCAGAATACCAAGGCAAAGGAACAGACTTGTATCCTGGCTTATGTTTGCAGTGTTTCCACTGGGAAAACAGGGGGATCCCTTGTTCCTCATCCCCATACAGACGAAAGACCAAGATGAAGCCGGGCTGTCTGTTTGATATGTCCTGCAATTAACAGTGTCTTGACTCTTTAATAGTTTAATTATGATTAAAAATTGTAATCAGAAGAGAGATTGCAATGTAAAACTGTTTTACAAGTAAATTTAGCTTATTTCTTACTATCCAAGAATACAAACCACACATGCTCAATACTCAAACTGCTCAGTGATAGAAAATGAAGGTAACAACTAGTAAAGGGGGAAAAGTGTGTTATCCCTGTGGTTTGAAGCACAGAATCACAAAG
Organism: Phoeniculus purpureus; assembly: GCA_028565055.1. Classification (NCBI taxonomy): domain Eukaryota; kingdom Metazoa; phylum Chordata; class Aves; order Bucerotiformes; family Phoeniculidae; genus Phoeniculus; species Phoeniculus purpureus. The sequence goes on along the minus strand of JAOXOE010030131.1, from coordinate 2,464 downwards.
TGCAGACAGCAACTTGCTTCCACACATCCAGTGGAGGATATGAGCAGGAAGGACACGTTGGCAGACAGATTACCACCTCCCCGTTCCAGGCTCGAGTGTTTGTGCACGTTACTAACAACACAGCAAGGGAGATGCACGGCAGTCCTCTGCCAGTCAAACGTTACTGTCAGCCTAAGAATAACCGTCTCTAAATCTGCTCGAGGGAGATGCTTCCTTGGTTTCTGCTTTTCACTTGCTCTAGCACCCAGTTTTCTAAGTAAGGAAGATATTTTCACCAGGGGCTGAGAATAAAAAGATCGTGTGCTACTGCTACTTGCAGTTCTAGTAGGCAAGACCTTTCACTGCCTAGTTAACTTTTGCTGACAGCGACACAGAGCTGCTGGAGAGAGTCCAGTGCAGAGCCACAAAGATGGTGAAGGGAGTGGAGCATCACCCTGATGAGGAAAGGCTGAGGGAGCTGGGGCTCTTCAGCTTGGAAAAAAGATGACTGAGAGGTGGCCTCATTAATGTTGATCAATATGTGAAGGGTGGGTGTCAGGAGGGTGGAGCCAGGCTCTGCTCAGTGTCATCTAGTGATAGGACAAAGAGCAACGGGTGTAAGCTGGAACATAAGAGGTTCCACATCAATATGAGAAGGAACTTCTTCCCAGTGAGGGGGACAGAGCACTGGAAGGGGCTGCCCAGGGGAGTTGTGGAGTCTCCTTCTCTGGAGACTTTTCAAACCCACCTGGATGTGTTCTCCTGTGCGACTTGTTTTAGGTGGTCCTGCTCTGTCGCAGGGATGGGACTGGATGATCTTTCGAGGTCCCTTCCAATCCCTAAGGTTCTGTGATCCTGTGAAAACACATCCAAGTTACCAGTGTGCCCCTAAACATAGTGCCTAACATCCATCACCATTTTATAAGAGAAATTACAGCCTTTTTCCCCCACCAGTTCATCCCCACAGACACGTGCCGACTCGTGAAGTCAGAGATGCTGAGGGTTATTTGGTTGCTGTAAGTAACTGGGTGCAGCAAATAGAATGCCCTACGCTGAGGTGGTTTTTTGTTGTGGGTGTTTTTTCTTTGTAGATGCTGTCATCTGAAACTCTTAAGGGAGACTAGCACGTTCTGCAGAGACATTAATCACACTGAGTAAATACCTGCTGCACATTGGGCTTGAATCTGTACATTCTTGAGCATCTATAAGTTAGCAGGTTCCCCAGAGGGTTGAGCATGCAAGGTGTAATTAAAACAAACGTCTGCTCTCCCCTGACCAGCACACTGAGGTGACTCAACGTGGTTTGAGGTCCTGGTGCGGTACAGGACGCAGTGAGGCATCAGCACGTACCTGTTCACTAGCCCTGCTTTGCAACAACACCCAGACAACAGGGGTGCAGTTTGTCCTTACAAATCGAGCACTTTCCCAATTGTCTCCTCCAAGTTCCTTCCTTAACAAATTCCACCCCAGGATGGCTGCAAACGCCCGTGGTGGGCTGGTGCACTGCCACCAAACCAAGGTATATGTTGTAACAGGAGACTTGAGGAGACCTTGCTCCTGGCTAACAGATCACAGTGACCCGCAGCGTGGGTGGGCAGGCAAGACAAATAGTCTCGGAAAGAACAGAGCTGCACTCCAAGGAACAGAAAAGCAGGTAAAAGCAAACCAGGATCAGAGTGACCTTATTTTACAAGGGGACCAGGATTTGCTCACCATATTGTAGCTTTCCCTTCATTTTCCCCTTTAATCCCCACTTTGGTGTTTGGCTACTGACTTTAGCTCCTCCTTCAGAGCCAATCTCTATCCAGTTTAAGTCTCGCTGTTCTTGTCTCTGAACCAATTCTGACCTTCAGCTCTCACAACAACGAGCAAGCACAGCAGACCTTGCAGAGTATTGATCTATTCCCACTAAATAGATTTTCTTTCTCAGCTTTCTACCCCTTACATCCACCTGACCAGTTACCTCAGGACAGGGAGTATTTTCTAGTTTCTGCAAAGGGGACCTGTGCATCAGTAGTCCACAGGCCAAAGTCCATAACTAAGTAATAAAGAACAGTGATAAGAAGAACGTGGTTAGGTAGAGTATTAGCTGGAGGACGTTGGAGGTGTCTCTCCTGTTTAAAGATACAGCGGAGCTTCACAGCAGTTAGTGGGAGTTTTGGTGAAACCATGCGGCTGCTGGTACTACGGCTGAATGAGTCATTAAAGCTGATGGAGTAAAAACACCTTACCGGCAGTGGAAGCAGACTATATTGCTATAGACGGCAACCGGGGAGTCTGGAGATGGGAAGGTCAAAGCAAAAGGTCTCTGAAAGTGGGGATGTGAAACATGAAGGTTCTCCAGCAGCAGCAGACAAGAGTCAATGAAGAGCAGCCTGGTGAAAACACTGGCACTCTCAGAATCACAGAATCATCATGGCTGGAAAAGACCTCCAGGGTCATCGAGTCCAACCTTTATCCTATTATCTAACTGCTAGACCAGATC
>JAOXOE010030130.1:0-13452 GCA_028565055.1 Phoeniculus purpureus | reverse complement strand
AGATAACACCGGTATAGGCTATTGGGGGTCTTATGAAAACAAGAAGGCTATATTAAGTGTGTGTTACTTGTAATAAACGCCATTTGCTGCTTGATCATATTGGTCTGAAATGGTTTGCATTTGGTCCGGTTGGAGCAGGGCTAGCACAGACCCAGGCTCATCGATCGTCTGAGGGCTGTCGGGCCAATTCACGGGGGTACAGGCTTTAACACAGGTTGTCGAGTCACAGCCACTCGTCAACAATCAACACTCCTGGCTAACTGAGAAGGTCTCAGAAGACTGGATGCTTGCTAATGTGACACCAACCCACAAGAAGAGGAGGAAGGATGATCTGGGCAAAAAAAGTCTTGTCAGCCTGACCTTGATATGGGACAAATTTATTAACCAGTTGATTCTGAGTGTGGTCACAAATCAGGTGCAGGACAATCAGGAGTAAAGGGCCAGCCAGCATGGGTTTATGAAAGACACACCTTGCTTGACCTATCTGATCTCCTTATATGACCAGGTGACTATCCTAGTTGATTAGGGGAAGATTGTGGATGTTGTTTATCTAGACTTCAGTAAAGAATATATCACAGTCTTCTACAGCATTATCCCAGAGAAGCTGCCGCTCAAGACTTCAACAGTTGTACTTTTTTTTTGGGCAAATACTGTATGGCTGAGCCTAAGAGGGTTCTGTTGAATGGAGTTAAATCAAGTCGGAGGTCAGTTACAGGCAGTGCTCCCCAGGGTTCAGTATTTGGTCCAGTCTTGTTTAACATCTTTACCAATGATCTGGAGGGGGGTGGATTGAGTGCACCCTCAGCAAGATTGCAGATGACACCAAATTGGGTGGGTGTGTTGATCTGTTCGATGGTAGGGTTGTTCTGCAGAGGGATCTGGACAGGCTGAATTGATGGATCAAGGTCAGTTGTGTGAGTTTTAACATGACGAAGTGCTGGGTCACTCACTTCAGTCAGAACAACTCCATGCAATTCTATAGGTTTGGGGAAAAGTGACTGGAGAACTGCTCAGTGGAAAAGCATGCGGGGGGGTTGATTGACAGCTGGCTGAACATGAGCCAGCAGTGTGCCCAGGAAAGCTAATGACATCCTGGCCTGCATCAAAAATAATGCAGCCACCAGAACGAAATAAGAGATTGTCTCCCTCTACTTGTCACTATTGAGGCCTTATCTCAAGTATTGCATGCTTTTTTGGGCACCTCAATACAAGAATGACATCAAGATGCTGGAGCATATCTAAAGACCAGTGAAACCTGTGAAGGACCTGGAGGACAGGTCTTATGAATCATAGAATCATAAAATCATAAAACCATTCAGTTTGGAAAAGACCCGTGGGATCATTAAGCCCAACCATCAACCCTACTGTACAAGTTCACCCCTAAACCATATGCCCCAGCACTACATCTAAGAGACTTTTAAACACATCCAGGGATGATGACTCAACCACCACCCTGGGCAGCCCATTCTGATGCCTGACAGCTCTTTCCATGAAGAATTTTTCCCTGATGCCTAACCTAAACCTACACTGTTGAAGCTTGAAGCCATTCCCTCTGGTTGTCTGCACTAATTACCCGTGAGAAGAGACCAGCACCAACATCTCTATAATGTCCTTTCAGATAACAGTGGAGAGCGATGAAGTCTTCCCTTTGCCTCCTCTTCCTCAAACTAAACAGCCCCAACTCTTGCTCAGTCTCTTCTCATAAGATTTGTTCTCCAGGCCCTTCACCAGCTTTGTTGCCCTCCTTTGAACTCTCTCCAGCACGTTGATTTCTCCCTTCTACTGAGGTGCCCAAAACTGGGCAAAGTACTCAAGGTGTAGCCTCATCAGTGTTGAGTACAGGGGGACAATTACCTCCCTACTCCTGCTGGACATACAGTTTCTAATACAGGCCAGGATGCCTTTTGCCTTCTTGGCCACCTGGGCACACTGCTGGTTCATATTCAGCCCCCAAGTCGTTTTCTGCTAGACTGCTTTCCAACAACACTTCCTAAGCCTGTTGAGTTGCATGATATTGATGTGACCAAAATGCAGGACCTGACACTTGGCTCCATTTAAATTCATACATTTATCCTCAGGTCATCAATACAGTCTGAAAAACTCCCTCTTTATAGGCTTACTACTCTCCAGCAGAATCGACACTCTATCTCAACTTGGTGTCGTTCACAAACTTACTGAAGGGGCACTCAATCCCCTCATCAAGTTCACTGAAAAAAATGTGGAACATGAGTGGTCCCAGCACTGAGCACTGAGACACCACTCATGACTGTCCTCAAACCAGGTTTAACTCCATTGACCACAACTCTTTGGGCCTGGCCATCCATCTAGTGTTGCACCCAGCAGAGTACGACCCGCTCAAGCCATGGGCATTCAGGTCATTCACGAGGATGTTGTGGGGGACAGTGTCAAAAGCCTTACTGAAATTCACATAGACTACATTGACAGGCTTTCCCTCATCCTCTAAGTAGGTCACCTTATCATAGAATGAGATCAGGTTTGTCAAGCAGGATCTGTATCTCATAAACCAATACTGACTGGACTTAACTGGTTAACTGTTAATTGCTCTATGATGGTTCTCAAGATGATCAGCTCCATTATCTTCCCTGGCTGAGAGGTGAGACTGACAGATCTGTAGCTGCCAGGATCCTCTTTCCAGCCCTTCTTGAAAATGGTCGTCACATCTGCCAGCTTCCAGGCCATTGGGACAACGCCGGTTAGCCAAGATTGTTGAAAGATGATGGAGAATGGCTTGGTAACAACATCTGCTAGATCCCTCAGTACTTGAGGGTGTAATCCATCTGGCCCTCTAGATTTATGATTATCCAGCTAATGAAGTAGGTTCATAACCATTTCATCATGGATTATGAAGGATCTATTCTGTTTCTCACTCCTGCCTTCCAGCTCAGGGGGTTGTGTGCCCAAGGAACTACTAGTCTTACTGTTAAAGACTGAGGCAAAGAAGGCATTAAGCACCTCAGCCTTATGATCCTTGGTCAAAGTGTTCCCCTCTGCATCTAAAAAGATGTGGAGGTTGAGGGAACTGAGGTTATTTAGTGAGGAGAAAAGAAGGTTTAGGGAAGATCTTATTGCTCTTTACAACTATCTGAAAGGAAATTGTAGAGAGGTGGGGGTCAATATCTTCTCCCAAATCACTAGCAACAGGACAAGTGGAAATGGATAAGATGTGTCAGGGGAGATTTAGATCGTGTATTAGGAAAAAATACTTCACTGAAAGAGTGGTCAGGTATTAAAACACACTGAGCTGGTGGAGATGCCATCCCCAGCAGCATTCAAAAAAATTTGTCGATATGGCACTATGGCTTAGTGAGCATGATGGCATTGGCTTGATAGCTGGACATAAAACTCCCTGTCCTCTTTCTGCCCAATGAACGTGGCAGCATTGATGGCAGGGGGCAAAAAGCTCACACCTGACATGACAGGAGCCACAAGAGTGTCCCACTGGTAGCTACCCCACCTTCACAGGTGTTTTTATAGAACAGATACAGTGCTCTGTAAGGGCAATGGGACAACAATGAAGACAATAAGTCTTCCATCTTGGACATGTCACCAAGATGTAGTCAGACCACTCTTTGTATCAAAACCAATGCAGTACAGAAGAAGAGACAGGTTATTGTAATGGTTATTGTAATCACTTACTTCTGAAGGGAACAGAGGGACCATTCTGCACTGTGGACGCACTACACAGGAGTCTGCTGCCTCCATTGGACCAGAATTATGGTTGTAAGGAGAAAGCTTTCTTCTCTAGTACAGCCCACAGATTATTATCATCTTTTGATCTTTCTGGTAGGTAGTGAACAGGTAGTGAGAAAAAGACTGAGGGCAATGAAGAGGTATTTCAGGGCTTTAGGACAACTGGGCAAGGCATGGGGAGTACAAATCATGTTCTCTTCAGTTTCTCCAGTTGCAGAGGATGATGATGAGATAAACAGGATAAGCCAGCAGAGCAGTATTTGGCTCCAAGTCTAAATGTTGCCAGCAGGACTTTGGATTCTTTGACCATGGTTTGGTCTACAAAACACCAGGCCTGCTGGAAGCTCACAGGAGAAGCTTATGTCAAGGTGGTGAAAGAATTCTAGGTCAACAGTTAGCAGGTTTCTTGAGAGAACTTTAAACTAGACTCAAAAGGGTGTTGGGATGTAGCTGGGCTTGCCAGAGTAGCATTTGGGTGTAGTGGCTCAGCACTTGTGGGGCAGAGATTTGGTGTCTTTTAAAGCCAGAGGGCCTCCACCTTGGGGGAGGCAACTGTGTGCTCAGCTACTTCCCTAAAACGTCTGTACCTCAATGCATGCATCATGGGAACAGAAAGAAGGGGAGATCTATGTGCAGCTGGAGGGTCATGACCTTGTTGCAATTACTAAGGCATGGTGAGATAGCTCACATGACTGGAACACTGTCATGGATGGCTGTATTCTTTTCAGGAAAAAGAGAGCAGCAAGGTAAGGTGGTGCTGTTGCTCTTTATGTGAGAGAGCAACTGGAGTGCATAGATCTCTACCAAAGTGAGGAAGAATTAAGAGTTTGTAGGTAAAGATCAAGGCTCCGGCCAACCTGGGCGAGAGTGTTGCGAGTGTTTATTGCAAGGCACCTGATTAGGATGAGTAAGTAGATGAGGCCTTTCACAGGCAGATGACAGTAGCCTCACAATTACAGGCCTTGGTTCTTCATGGAAATAAGCTAGAGAATTGTGTAGAGAGAAACTTAGTGAGGTTCAATTAGATGTGATGAAAAGTGCTGCAACTGCAGAGGAATAACTTAATTCCTCAGTACAGGCTGGAACTGACCTGCTGGAGAGCACCTCTGGGGAAAAGAATGTAGGGGTGCTGGTGGATCACAGGATGACAATGATCCAGCAATGGGCCCTTGTAGCCAAGAAGGCCAATGTTGTCTTGAGATGCTTTAAGAACAAGGTGGCTAATAGATCAAGGGAAGTTCATCTCCCCTTCTACTCCGCCCAGGTTAAGAATGCATCTGGAATACAGTCCAGTTCTGGGGTCCCCAGTTCAAGAAGGACAGGCACCTACTGGAGATAGTCCAGCACAGAGCCATCAAGATGATGAAGAGGCGGGACTATATTTCTTATGAAGACAGGCTGAGAGCACAGAGAGGAGGAGGCTGAGAGGGATCTCATAAATGCTTATAAATGTTAGAATCAGGAGCTTCAGGATGATAGGACCAGGCTCTTCTCAGTGGTGTCCAGTACTAGGACAAAGGGCCATGGACATAAATTGGAATATACAGACTCAATCTGAACCATAAGCAAAGCTATTGACACAGTCCTCCATAACTTCCTTGTGAGGAAGCTTAGGAAGTATGGGATAGAACAACAGACCATGAGATGGATTAAGAACTGGTTACATAATAGAGCCCAGAGAGTGACGATCAATGGTGCTGAGTCTAGCTGGAGACCTACAACTAACAGAGTTGTCCCCCAGAGGTCAGTACTACGTCCAATCCTGTTCAATATCTTTACTGAAGACATTGATGATGGGACAGAGTATCTTCTCAACAAGCTTGCTGATGATACTAAACTGGGTAGTTTGGCACTCCAGGATACTCCTGAAGGCTGTGTGGCCATTCAGAAAGATTTGGACAGACTGGGCAGTCAGGCAAAGAGGAACTTAAAGAGGTTCAATAAGAATAAGTGCAGAGTCCTTCACCTGGGAAGGAATAATGAGATGCACCAGTACAGGTTAGGAGGCAATCTTCTGGAGAGCTCCTCAGTGGAGAGGGACCTTCAAGGCCTAGTGGACAACAAGTTATCCATGGAAAAACAGTGTTTTCATGTGGCCAAGAAGAAGAATGTTTCCAGCAGATCAAGGGAGATTCTCCTTCCCTTCTACACCACCTTACTGAGATCACGCCACGCGTATTACACGGACTTCTGGGCTCTGCAGTTCAAAAGGGACAGAAATCAGCTTGAGACAGTCCAGCAGAGGGCGACGAGGATGATTAAGGCACTGAAACACCTAACCTTATGAGTAAAGACTGAGAGGCCTGGGACTTTTTGTTCTGGAGAGAGGACTATGAGGGGATTTATTTACTGTATACAGATATATGAGGGCTGGGCATCAAGAAGAAAGTGACAATCTCTTTTCACTTGCATCCTGTGATAGGACAAGGGGCAATGGATGCAAGCTGGGGCACAGGAAGTGCCATCTCAACATGAGGAAGAATTTCTTTACTGTAAGGATTACCAAGCACTGGAATGAGCAACCCGGAGGGGGGTTGTGGGCTCTCCTCTGGAGACTTTCAAGACCTAGCTGGATGCATTCCTATGTGAGCTGCCCTAGACTCTATGGTCCTGTCAAGCAAGGGATTTGAAGTCGAAGACCTCTGGACATCTTTTCCAACTGCTAATGATCTGTGTCTGTAAGGAAAAACCTTTTTACGGTGAGGATAGCAGAATGCTGGAGCAGGCTGACAAGAGATGCTGTGGCATTTCCTTCACTGGAAACGTTCAAAATCTGCTGTATGTGTTACTGTATGATGACCTTTAGATGAACCTGTTCTGCAGTGGGGTTAGACCAGATGATCTCCAGAAATCCCTTCCAATCCTTACCATTCCCTATTCTATGATTCAGTTTATCAATTTCTTTAAGGAGATACAGAAAAATGGTTTCTCTGAGTTTTTGCTTTCGAGTAGTGATAAAACTCAGATGATAAAATACGTATCCACAATTTCACTTGTGTAAATGGAAGGTTATAATCTACATAAGAGAAAAACACTGAGTTAGGAATTGAGAGATGACTTCACAAGTGATATTTGACCATAATTAATATAACATATTCACAAGATTTCTCTGTAAACAGTTGTTCATAGTCCTCTTTAGTTTTAAAGTTGTTCTTCATGACAGTTGATTTCTAATTTTATGTAAGGTTGTTCTGAAAGGAAAAGGTACAGAAAATTTCATCCTAAAGTGAGCAATAGGTTCTGTTTAATTTATCACGGACTCCATTATAGCAGGACAACATCATTTCTTTCTTAGTTCTAAAAACACAGTTAGATTCAGAAATAGTAAAGCAAATCCATATCTAAGATTTAATTATTTCTGCAAGTGTGCTTTACTAAATGATTTAAAAAAGAGGAGAGGGGATATTGTAATTATGATGTCATGATGGGAAAAAATAAGCATATTAAACGACAAAGACATGATGATTACCAAGGGTTAAAGAGAAGATCAGGGTCTAAGTCAGGTATTAATTTATAACAAGCGCATCCTCAAGATTCATTAACTACCCTTACAGCTTTCTGAAAATAGTAATTTACATAAAAATGGATTTATAGACAGTTACAGTTATTACAGTTGGTTTGTATTTAGGTTGAAAATAGTATCATTGTAAATCAATACACAATCAATATATTTTCAGAGGAAAGCATAGGATGAAGATTTCACACTGTTGTTAAGTACTATGCACTTTTAGCTATGCATAGTCACTGCTAAAACAGAGAAACAGAGTCTTAACACAGGTACTCTACATTATTTTGCCTTTATGTAACTGGTACTTTCTCTTAGACCTCCTCATCTTATTTGGTTCCAGAAATTTTAGCTTGTGTCCTTCTTTTCTGTACACCTACTAATACTTTTTTTTTTTAGTACTTCTTCTTTCTAGGACTACCTGTCCACAGAGTGTGTACTGGTTTAACATAATATTTTAACTAATTTAATATTTTAAGTTAATAGTATTTTAGCTCAATAACATTAGTAGATTTTACACAGAATCACAGAATGTTACATGTTAGAAGGGACTTTGAAAGATCATCTAAGTCCAACCCCTGCTGCTGGAGCAGGTTAAGCCTACAGTACCCTGTGTACCCACATGGTCTCCTATCCAAGTACAAATTGGACGAAACCCTTCTTAGTTTCTGAGACAAGATTGGGCTTTTCTCCAGGGTGTCATGGCCGTAGACCCTATAAAGCAAAACGTGAAAGCTATGTAGGGATTTTGAAGTAGAAGTAAGTCAGTTCGATCTATGCACGTTCAAACTGTTCAAATAACTCAGTAACAGAGAAGTTGAAGTATACCTAAAGAATGCACAAAGTACCTTAAATTGGAAATGCAAGCTTTAACCTACTTTGCTTCTTTGTAAGATGACATTAGTCAAAAGGAACCATTGCGCTTCTAGAATTCCTGGGCTTCTGATCCCAATATAGACCAAGTGCATGCAAGCTAAACGCACAGCAAACAAAATTACATTTTTATAAATTAACTGACAGGGAGGAGGGAAGGGTTTTGGACAAGTATGGTGTTTAGATCTTCAATGGAAACAGTCTATCTTTCAGTGTAAGAAAAGACTGGTCAGAGGGATTAATGTAATTAAATATGTAAATGCAGAAGAAGTAGGAAGAATTAGTCCGCTTGAAAGAATACCTGTGCTGCTTAAAGAATGTTACAAAACAGCAGTTATTAAGACAGTTTGGAGTAAAAGCAATATATTCTGTCAATACCTGTAAAAGCAATATATTTTGTCCTACCTGTAGAAAGGTATGAAGTTATACTCATGTTGCTCTATTGTAAAAGAATGTGTAATCAAGAAATGTTTCTACGGGTGTCATGATTAATATTTTAAAAATTTATCCTAGATGTAAAACTAACAATAGCTATTTGCAAAGGTTTCCTTGCAGGACTGGACTAAAGATATTTTTTTCTATAGAAAGCATGCTCTCTATTCCAGGAAAGAGTACAAACTTTCAGTTATCTTCATTAGTTTTCTTCATTCCACAATTGTTGTTTGGTTTCACACATGTAGTTTCTATAAGGGTATTTAATTTTGCTGAAAAGACAAACAATACAGTATAGACATACATATAGGAACTATTATTTTTTTTCTTGTTCTATCATAAGTGTTGTAAAAGTTTGTTTTTCAATTCTGTATGTTTTGTTTTGACATGATAATATTGGCATACCTACAATGAAAAACACTTTCCTGCAGTGTTCTAACAGTTCAACTGTTATGGTTAAAAGGAAACACAAAACAATCACTATCCTTGAAACCTGAAAAAAAAAAACCTCCAAAACATAAAAAAGACCTACCTCTACCCTTACTTATCACTCAATTTTGTGCTAATCATTCCAATAAATGCACTTAGAGGGGAATGTGGGGAAGACTTTCCTAACATGCATTAGGTGAAAAGCTGAGCACTGTATGAATCAAAAAGGGTTGTGAAAATTATGGTGGTAATTTTTGACATCTTCTTCCATTTGGTATTTCCAAACATACACTGCAAACATAGTTCCATGCAAAACTTATTACTTGGCTGTTTGTTTTCATTTTTCATTTATATTGCTAGACTAATTTGTCAAAATGTAGCAAACTGCAAATATAGGCCTGGCACCTTAAATCACAGCTTTCATCTTATTTCCTTGCAAAATCTTGAGAGACATGTCACATGACAGCAGATCCTCAATTTTACCTCAGACTGAGGTAAAGTCTGATAGCAAAGTCAGAAGGTGAGTCTAAACAATATTTTTTAGGGTTTGTATATTGCTGATAAAGTTGAGATTCCCACAACATTACAATACAAAGATATTTTTGGTAACTACAATAAGATCAGGCTTGACCCTTATTCCTGCAAAACTCCACACTTTAAAAAAAATCCCACACAGCTTAATTTAAATTTATTAGAGATTAAATACATTATCAAGATGTATAAATATTTAATATGTTAATATGTTTATTTATGCAAATATAATGTAAACACAATTTGAAAATACAGTGAAATCTACTACCCTACAGATGGTGGGAAAAAAAATTGCAGAAAAGCAACACGCAAGTCCTGCTGGAACTCCATTTTAGTAGATGTAGCCAGCGTGAAAATATGCATCTTGTTGTGCAGACAAGCAGCAGCTACAGCAATCTCTGTCCAAATCTAGCTACTCAAAACTTTGGATATGAAACTACATATTAATTTAGTCATTTGTAACCAATGGGAAAATGGTGCTATGGGAAAATTATTCTGATTACACAGTATTGTTAAAAAAATCTGAAATAAATAAATAAAAATAAAACACATGCCACTTGGCAGCCATAACACATATAACTGCAACAATTTTTCTTCATGATTAAGCAGTACTAGTAAAAAGTATTTCATTTGCAAATATTACTGTAAACACACATGGTCAATTTCATATTCCTTTCAAACTGTTTACTTAAAATATGTTAATGGCAGTGCAACACAAATCCATTAGTGGGTGCTTTATGGTTAAATAATGAGACAGTATTTATATTGTTGTTTGTTTTCACGCCAAAGCTTTTGCAATCAGTTGGGATTGCCAAATATTCCCTATTTCTGAAAAGCAGTTCACCAATCTATCAGCCCAATAGAAGGTACTCTAAAATGACTCAAATACAGAATAAACTCCCACTACACCAAGCTACCAATACCTAAACTTTTTTGCTACATTTTTCAAAAAGCTGGTGATCTATTTTTGGATGAATATGTGAAGAAAGAAGAATTTATGAAAGCTTTCACTTCTCTATCTGAATTTAGGCTATTTCTCAAAGTTTACATTATCCAATGAACCCTTTGTACATCAGAAACACTTTGTAGATCAGAACCTAACTTTACCATAAGGACTCTCTTAACAAGAAATCTTTTGAATATGAAAGCATGCCAGAAATGAAGTACAAATCTACATATGCTTTTTTCCTCTCTCAAGACAATTCAGATTCAGTCATTGATTTCACCAGTTCAAACACAGGCTCCTAGACATAAAAGTCACTCAGTCATGAGAGCTCTGCCTTTCATACAAGACATAAATGGAAGTACAAGTTAAACAACTCAAGTAATGCGTGAGTTAAGTGGGAAAATTCACGTGAAACATCGATCCACAGAATAGGGCTCTTAAAGGTTAATCTTTCAAAGATGAATTATGAAGAAGAATAAGAATTTGCAGCTTGGATGAGAATTTTCATGTCACGTCTTTGACGTTCTCGGTAGATACTTATTATAATGCTAAGCTTGGCTGTTATTTAGTACTTACCAGTGGGCAACTAAAGTTTTAGTAGAAAAAAAGATTTCATTATATTAGATTTTTTGTATCTACCTACATATGAAAGGAATATTTTTCACAATATTTAGCACTCCAATCTTGCAAAATTTATACCACTATGGGTTTTTCCAGCCCTGTATTTTGTAAAACATGAAGATGCTTAGTTTTTGATAAGCACAGATACTATACTACTACTATTCCCCTAAAAGAAATAACCTTAAGAAAACTTTTGGGGGATGGGAGATGTCTTCATCCACTGCTCTGATCAATTCAGCCATCATCTGCATCCGTCCAGTATGTGGTCCCTTTTAATTCAATTACACTACATCAAAGCACTTTTATTGCAGATACAAACAGTGCTTTCAAAAAAGCTTACAGATAAGGTTAGTTTTGAGAGAAAAAAACTGGATTCTAGATGCTCAGCTACTTTAAGGTCAGTAAATTTTCAATTTGCTTGAAAGTACACCAAGAAACAGTCTTGCAGCAAATGAACAGAACTAGCTAAACAGAAGTAAACCCTGTATCTCATAGCTCTGTCTGACCCAGCTTAATTGTACTTACTTTGTGCAAACTCACTGGTGCAGAAATAACAGCATATCTGTTTTGTAGGGTAAAAACACAGAGATCACCTTCAATGGTGGCTGCAGCTAAAGAGTTAATTATATGCGTATGTCAATCATCAGTCAATCATGCAACTAATTCCTTCAGGGGTTACAGCTGCAACAAGGACAGCATTTGACAGAAGAGGTGACAGACTGAGAATCCTACCACCTAGGTAATAGTTTATGCATACGAAGTCACTCTTTATATAAACAGATGGCATTCAGAACAGGGTAAGCCCTATGGTAATCTCTGTTTAAGTAAAACAGTATTTTGAAGAATGGAAGAAAAAAGTTTCTCAATTCTTTTAATGCAAATTTACCACAGCGGACTTTTTACTCCTCCCTTTCTTCCCTACCTCTACCAGAAGAGTCTTTTGCCAACAATCAAATGTGACTAAAATTATGCAACCTTTTTTTCAAAAAAATAGCCTTTTAACTGACACAACCACTTACACAGACATACAAGTAGCCAGCACCCTGTCAATTCTGTAGAACAAATTACTTTGCTGGGCTATGACATGTTTGTTATTGCTTTGAGAAGAATTCTATCATAAAGAGACTTCTATCTGCGCTGGAGTCTCTCCAGCAGCTCTGTGTTCTTCTTGAACTGAGAGGCCCAGAACTGGGCACAATACTCCAGATTTGGTCTCACCAGGGCAGAGTAGAGGGAGAGAAGAACCTCTCTCAATCTGCTAAGACCCTCATTCTGATACACCCCAGGATGCTGTTGGCAGTCTTGGCCACAAAGGCACATTGGTGGCACATGGTCATCCTGCTGTCCACAAGGACCCCCAAGCCCTTTCTCCTATACTGCTCTCGAAGAAGTCAGTCCCCAACCTATACTGGGACCTCAGATTTTTCTTGCCCGGATGCAAGACTCTACACTTGCCCTTTTTAGAGTTCACTCAGTTTCTCTCTGTCCAGCTCTCCAGCCTCTCCAGGTCTTGCTGAATGGCAGCATAGCCTTCTGGAGTGTTGGCCAGTCCACCCAGCTTTGTGTCACAGCAAACTTGCTGACAGTGCACTCTAATCCCTTATCCAAGTCACTAATGAATACATTGCATAGGACTGGTCCCAGTACCAACCCTTGGGGGACTTGACTAGATACAGGTCTCCAACTAGACTCTGTCCCATTCAACACTACTCTCTGGCTTCTATCCTGCAGCCAGGTCACAATCCACCTCACTACCCAATCATCTAGACCACACTGCCTCAGTTTGGCTGCAAGGATGCTGTGGGACATCATGTCAAATGCTTTACTGAAGTAAAGATAGACCACATCCACTGCTTTGCCATCTTCTATCCACCTGGTTATGCCTTCATCAAAGGCTCTCAGGTTGGCCAAGCATGCTTACCCTTGGTGAACCCATGCTGACTTTCCTTAATGACTCTCTTGTCCTTGATGTGGTTAGAGACAACATCAAGGATAAATTGTTCCATCATTTTCCTAGGATGGTGCCACGATGGAGAGACAGGACAAAGCTTGATGCAAGCTAAGAGTCAGTTTATTGAACACCAATGCAAGCTTATATGCTCCTCCAGGTACGAGCCTGCTTTGTTTTCACTGGTGCTTAACAAACTTTTAAACGTATACCTGTTACCGATTGGCTGCTGACCCAAACAACTGCCCCAAACGAGGATAGCTTAAGCCCCTTCATACAGCTTCTGATTCTTTTCCATACCGTATGCTGTTAAGCACACAGCACTTCTTTAGCATACTTCTTTAGCATCTTGGCCCTGGTCTCCCAAGGCCTTTCCTACAGGATGGAGGTGAGGTTGACCCATCTATAGTTACTTGGGTCCTCTTTCTTACTCTCTTTGAAGTTTAGAATGACATT
>JAOXOE010030129.1:0-13452 GCA_028565055.1 Phoeniculus purpureus | reverse complement strand
CCTTGAAAGATCATCCAGTCCAATCCCCCTGCCACAGCAGGATCCCCTAGATCCAGTCGCACAGAAACATGGCCAGGTGGGTTTTAAAAGTCTCCAGAGAAGGAGACTCCACAGCCTCCCTAAAAGCCAAACACCTCCATTAAACTACCTGAGAACGACCCTATGGTTTCTTTCCTGAGAGAAGCAAGGCTTGCCCTTCCACAAAGCAGGCAATTAGGACCTCAAAAATTGCAGCTGGGATTTTAAAAACCCCTATTAGAATGCTAACAGCTCAGTGTTATAATGTTAACATATATCTGAGGTTGCACATAAATACCAGAAGGAACTTCTTCGTGCTGAGGGTGACAGAGCTCTGGAAGGGGCTGCCCAGGGGGGTTGTGGAGTCTCCTTCTCTGGAGACGTTTAAAACCCACCTGGCCATGTTCCTCTGTGACTGCAAAATAGGGGTTCCACAGTCAGCCTGGCGTGGAGGGGACAGAAGGTGCAGGAAGGGCAATCCTTTGACATCTGCCTGTGTTCCAGATTTGCCGCAAGCTGAACGGGGTCCGTTTCACCTGCTGCAAAAGTGCCAAAGACCGGACGTCCATGTCGGTGACGCTGGAGCAGTGCTCCATCTTAAGGGATGAGCACCAGCTTCACAAGGACTTCTTCATTCGGGCGCTGGACTGCATGAGAAGGTATGTGAGGGTTTGTGTGTTTTGAAATAAGCCGGAAGCCACAGCACAGAGTGGTCTAGGCAGGCTGCCCCCCGACTGACGAGAGCAGTGAGCAGCAGCATGCTGGCCAGTGAGTCCCTTTTGCAGGCTAGCTGTTTGCCACTGTGTGTTTTGCCAGCTAGCAGCAGTTTCTGAGGTAGGTGTGTGAAACTGGCAGCGTCACTTCCCCAGCTGTAGGATTCAACCAAGGTGAAGAGTTATTTCTACAGTATCTTAGGTTTCCATAAGGCTTCAAAGTTGAACACCACCAAGTTGTTTGTGTTTCACAAATGTTTTTAAGATGTTTGCACACTAAATTCTGCTTAGGAAATACAGACAAACATTGTGAAAGCAGACTAAGCTTTTATTACAGAGGGAAGTGCTTTAGCTCCTGTTACTGTAAACACCCGTCTGGGTTTGGACTGGTGGTCATTGCCGCTAATATCTGACAAAATCATTGCCGTGCTTCAGAAGAAGTTGTTTCACTCTAAATTACAACCGTGCAGAAACTGAGGCTGATGGGTGTTACCTCAGTGTGTAATTAAAAGTTGAAAACATTTCTGATGATCTGAATCTCAGGTGAATAATAAAAGAAAAACCTTGAGCAGCCAAGTCTTGGATCATAAAAAATTGGATGTTACATTCTCCAAAGGTTTGGCTCTCGTGAGCACCGTACTAGTAGGGCAGTGTAGAGTAGGGTTGATGGTTGGACTCAGTGATCCGTTTTCTTCTGTAGGAAAAAAATCCACAACATTCAAACTAATAGAAAATAATCTGGTCAGCCTTCAAAGAAGTAAATGAACTGCATCTTGCACTGAGATGAAACACAAGTCGTTCCTGTGTTGGGTTTGCAAAGGCCATTCTGAGCGTTTAAGCAGCCCTGTTTAACTAGTAATTCCTGACCTTGATGCTTAGCACCAGGTTTGGTGTTTAATGTCCAGATTAATACGCACGTCGGGATCCTTTGGCCAACACAGATGTTCTAAAGAAAGAGCAGAGGCCTGTTTGGGTTAGGGTTTGAGACTAGGGGTTGGAGTTAGAGTTTGGGGCTAGGGGTTAGGGTTAGGTTAGTTTGGAAGGTGCCGGTGTCGTGTGACGCACTAGGCTGCGGTGTGCTGTTTGCATGTGTCACTGGCTTCCTGCATCCCTTAGTGTCGGCAGTGTTTCAGCGAGTGAATGACGCGTGTGTAGTCCCTCATCATGTTTTATCATTAATGAAAAGCTTAGCTTTCCCTGTTAAGTTTCGTTTGTGTTGGCATTTCAAGCACGTTTTTTCCTTTCACGTCTCCAATAAACACAGAAGAGCGTCATCTGCAGTAAACCACTAGGTACGGGCAAACTGATAGTACGAAGTCACTGGCACTTTAGAATAGCGTAGAAGAGTAGATTGGGAAAGTTCTGCAAACCTCTGTTTGCATTTTGCTTGGTTTATAAAAGGCCCTGATACCTATCTTGTTAATGAAAAGGTGTAGTAGGCTTTTGTAGACTGAGACGTCAGCAGCTTTGAGTGCTTTTGTATCACATAACCGTGATACGAGTCTGATTAGAGTAACACATCAGTTACATCTGCAGGCAAATTCAAGACACAGGGTTGGTGGAAAGTCCAGAAAATCTGGAGAAAAATTCAAGAACAAACGTGTAGATGGGTGCAGCAGGAGTAGGGAGGTTGTCGTCCCCCCCGTGTTCAGCACTGGTGAGGCACATCTTGAGTAGTGTGTCTGGTTTTGGGTACCTCAGTACAACAGAGATGTGGAGGTACAGAGGAGGGCAGCAAAGCTGGGATAGGGCCTGAAGAATAAAGGTTATGAGGAGAAATTGAGAGAGCTGGGGCTCGTTAGTTTGAAGAGGAGGAGGCTGAGAGGAGACCTCATCACTCTCTACAGCTGCCTGAAAGGACGTTACGGAGAGGTTGGTGCTGGTCTCTTCTCATACGCAGTTAGTGATAGTGGTTTTAAACAGATAAAAGCTTTATCCTGTGAATATCCCTTAAATGAATTTGAAATAACCTTGACCTCAGGGCAGTTCTGTGTCGGATGGGCGATAGGATTGCCTGGGACATAGAGCCAAGGGCCTTGCAAGCAGTGGCAGTGGCATGCGAAGCAGCGTTCGCTATCAGGGTAGTAAATAAGTGGATCTCTTACGCGCGTTCGTTTCAAGCTGTGTAACACACGGAAGTTAAAGAAAGTAGTGAGCAGCCAGCATCCCTTTTGTCTCGTACAGTGGTAAATGAAAGCCCCCTGATTCAGAGGAATGTCCGTGTCACGTGGAGCTGCTCAGTAGTTGCCTCTCTGGTGCTCTCACCAAGAGTTGGGCAGATAGTTTTAAGGTCTGTCTTTGGGTGCTTTAGCATTGCCTTAAGTGCTACAGATGTGCAGCAGGGACTGTTTCCCCTCCAGCTCCTGCTGGAGGCGCTTACGGAGCAGCGCTGGAAATGGTGCTGCTTCATCGACCACTTACTGACCCGGTAGTGTGGTGAGGACCCTCCAGCTGGGCTCTTTTCCTGTAGGCAGAAGGACAAGGGTGAGCTGTAGAGAAAGGCAATTTGAGAGCAGACTGGGGAGGAAAGACCAGGCAGGCACAAGGGGGGAAAAGCTGTCATTTCCTCAGGAAGAGATGTGATAGCATTTCAGCTAAATCTCCTCTTTTCCTTGAAGTGCAGCAGCTGTGTGTTTGAGGTCTGTGTGAGCGAGGTCAGCAGTCTCGTGTGGTAGTCATTGCCGTGCTTGTCCCTTTATTGCTCCTTTTTATTCGATTACTGTCGTGGATCGTTGTTAGAAATGCACAGCAGAATCTTCCCAATCTTCCAGTGACTACGTGTAGAAGCTTTTAGAATGATTTTCACGTCTAAAAACCTATTTTGTTTGAAGAGCAGTCAGAGAAGAAGGCTGTTTGTCACTTCTTTCATCATTCGGGCAGCTTCCCCTTGCAAATCTTCTCCAGATCACTTAGTTAAACTCTGCCAGTCCAAGCCCTTCATGCTGGTTGCAACAAATCACTTCTAAGCCTTTCAAAGGAGAAAGTAGGCTGGAAGAGTTCAATTTGAACATCCAGAAGTTGAACGTCCTAGATTGATCCTTGAATGCCTTCTGTCAAGAAGAGATAGAGACCACTGTGAAACAAAATGGGTTGCAGAAGTAAACAGCAGCTCAAAAGCAGCCTTTGTGGGAAATGCTGTCGTTTTGAGATACGGAAATTGCAGTGGAGCCCGTGGAGCGCTAAAGCTCTTCCTTGCCCTGCCGGTGCTGACACAGCTTTGCAGGCTGCTGTGAAAGGGAAGCTCGTGCTTGCTGGTCAACACCGCTTCGGAGATGCTGGACTGCGGTGCTGCTTTTAAGCATCTCCGATGTCGCTAGAACTGAGAGCAAAGCAGAGGCAATTTGGCGCGTGCTGGTGCGGTTGCCTCCGTGCACGTGGCACGCTGCCGCTTTGCACGGTGTTGCCAGTAGCTCTTAGCTAATGGCTTTGTGAGTGGAGTCTGTGTTGTGCGGTGGTGGCTACACATGGAATCATTAGGGATTGGAGGGGACCTCGAAAGATCATCTAGTCCAATTCCCCTTGCCACAGCAGGATCCCCTAGACCCAGTCGCCCAGGAACACGTCCGGGCGGGTCTTAAATGTCTCCAGAGAAGCAGACTCCACAATTCCCCTGGGCAGCCCTTTCCAGTGCTCTGTCACCCTCACTGTGAAGAAGTTCCTTCTCATATTTATATTCTTTACAACTTTTTAAATACAAATCCTGTTCCATCCTTAGCTTATGAATATGAGCCAGCAGTGTGCCCAGGTGGCCAAGAAGGCCAATGGCATCCTGACTCATGTGGGAAATAGTGTGGCCAGCAAGAGTAGGGAGGTTGTTGTCCCCCTGTATTTGGCACTGGTGAGGCCACTCAGTGATCCCAGGGGTCTTTTCCAACCCCTGATTCTGTGACGGTCAAGAGTTCAAGGGAAAACCATGAGAGCCTTTGCCACTCTTTGCAAGGAGTATTTAAAGTTGTTGAAGACCAATCACCAGAACGCCGGTCAGGTCGACTTTCTGAAGTAACAGCTGAGCTTTCCTGTCAGTCCCTGGGGGAAAGGTGGGACAACAAACAGTCTGTATCGTCTCTAGATTTTCACAACAGCACTAGGTGGGTGAGTGCTTGAAAGGCACCTGCTCCTCCGTCGTTGATTGCATAGGAAAAGTGGGCTTTTCAAGAGGTCTCAGAACCTCCCAGCAACTTTCAGTGACCAGGTAGTAAGACATAACGATATAAAAGGAATGGATTACTCAGGGGGAAAAGTTCCTTTTCCGTTGAAAAAGGAAAGGTTTGGCTGTATTTGGGATTTAGCCAAAGAAACGTGGGTTACCTCGCAATGGTTTTACTGAAGGGAGTCCCTGCCCTTTGACTTGGGGATCTCTGACCAAGTCTTCCAATGGATAAACACAGGTGTCATGACATTCCAGTTAAAAACTCTCCCTACACAGAGTTCTGCTGTGATTTGAACTTTTTTATTTCTCACTGAGACACTGACAGGGTAAATGGCCTGTGAACTAGCTCGTGTTACTGTTTGGTGTGTCTTGACCTGAATCACAGAATCACAGAACGTGAGGGATCGGAAGGGACCTCGAAAGCATATAGAGTGGTGTGCTGTGCCTGCCTGCTGCCTGAGCAGTACATACAGTATTTGTGTTGTGGTCTTGGCTTCCTCATGACTGTAGCAACTACTAATGTGGAAAGCTGCATGTGTACTATGTGCCTTTCTCTAGTACGTCTAACTAGCGATTATTAAAAGTAGGTCAAGAGCTGAGATTTGAGCAGATGTGCAAACACCTCTTAATGTTGAGTGTTCTTGACTCAGAAAGCTGAGAGCTGACAGGAAAAGCGTGAAAGAAAGAAATGCACTTGTATCTTCTTAACCTTTCAACAGGAGATAGCTGGTGTGGAGATGTCGTGTTACTTACTCGTGACTACACAGCCCTCTCCTTACACTGGCAGTGGAATTTGAACCTACCTTTGATTGAACAAAGACTCTTCTGTCTATTGCCTTCTGTATGATGCTGTCATGTGTTTTACAGCTTAGCTCCTTCTGCTCTTGCTCCATTGTTTCATGAAGCCCTTAGGGTGGTCATGGCCTTAAGCTTCATGCTTACTGTGCTCTGCACTGGGGAGGCTGCACCTTGAGTACTGGGTCCAGTTTAGGGCACCTCAGTCCAAAGGAGACATCGAGGTCCTGGAGCAGGTGCAGAGGAGGGCAATGAAGCTGGTGAAGGGCCTGGAGAACAGAGCGTGTGAGGAGAGATTGAAAGAGCTGGAGCTCTTTAGTTTGAAGAAGAGGAGACCTCATCACTCTCTATAGCTACCTGAAAGGATGTTGTGGAGAGGTTGGTGCTGGTCTCTTCTCACAAGCAGTTAGTGATAGAACAATAGAGAAGGGCTTCAGGCTACAGCAGAGGAGGTTTAGACTTGACATCAGGAAGAATTTTTTCCCCAGAAAGGGTAGTCACGAACTGGAATGGGCTGGAGGTGGTTGAGTCGCCATCCCTGGATGTGTTTAAAGATCATTTGGATGAGGTGTTGAGGGATGTGGTTTAGGGGTGACCTTGTAAGGTAGGGTAGGTGGTTGGACTCTATCCCAAGGGTCTTTTCCAACCAGAGTGATTGTGTGAAAAAACACGATCGCGTCTCTTGACACGTAGATGCTGACAGTCAGACGACTTGTCGAGATCACACTAGAGACACTAATAGGTACCTGAGCCCAGTTCTCTGAAGCCACAGTCTACTTATTTCTGATTTATATCTACCCTCCAAAGCACCGATCACCTTGCTGTGACAACCATCACATCACAGACCACAGCATAACTCAGACTGTTGGGATACCGCTACACTCCAAATAACTCTCTCACACACACTGTACCATCCTATAATTGCGAACATATGGCTTCAGTAGGGGCCTCAAAATACCAGTGGTGAGAGTTTCAACAGATGGAAGAGGCTTCTGCAAATAGAAGGGTTGACTTCCAAATGGGTGGAGTTGCCAATCCTATTTGAAACACAACACGCCGGGCCACGAATTAATCCCCAGCTCTATATGTTTTGAAAAGCAGGGTCCAAAATAACCCCTCCTTTTCCCAGCACTTTTTGTTTGAATCTCCTGCTGTGGCAGGGGGATTGGACTAGATGATATTTTGAGGTCCCTTCCAATCGCTGATGTTCTGTGACTACAGAAAGCTACAGCTAAACATGTCTGCACATTCACAGCACTGAGTCTAAACTCCTTTGATTTCCCAGAGGAGGTTCAGGCACTTTTCACTGACCCCACTTATTTTGAAAACTTTGTTGTTGGAGTTGATTGCACAACACTGCAGGGACATGACTGGTGCCAAACGACTCATCTCCTTCCCTCCTCTGTGACTTGGTCTAGGTGATCCTGCTGTGGCGGGGGGATTGGACTACAAGATCTTTCGCGGTCCCTTCCAATCCCTAATGTTCCGTGAGTCTGTAATTAGAGCAGCTGAACACTTGGAGGTTGTGGTCGTCATATCTTCTTTCCTTTGCTGCTTATGAATTTAGTGGTGAATTAAGTCTCTTCACAAGAAGGAGAATGTCCAAATACCACCACTAGGCTGTGAAGGTGGTTAACTTTTTCTTTAAAAGAGTAGAATCACATCCAAGTGCAATAAAAACTGCCACCTCAACCTCCATGTACAGGCAGTAATATTTACAGCTCATGTAATATCTAGTCATATTCATCCCTTCCCCTCTGGAGAGACGTTACGGACGGTGTCCTCCAGATCAGAAGCGTCTTTATTAAGCACTTCCCTCCGAGGGCTTTTATTAGCGGAAAAAAAACCTCGGGAAGTGTAACCACCTACCTCTGCCTGAGTCCTGGAAACACCCTGAGAAAATCGATAAAGATAAATGCTGCTGTATTGTAAATCCATTAACTCTGCTCCTGGCCTCTTGCCAGCCATTGTAGGCACCGTCTAGACACGGGAACTTACTTGGCAGCGCGAGGTAATTGCCTTTGCTGCCGCCTTCTCAGTGGAGCTTGCCAACTTCATTTCTACCAACACGCAGAACCAGGGGGACTAATAAAACCAGCAAGAATAGCAGCAAACAGAATCCAAAATACCCCTTTTCTTCTGCCTTCATACCACTTCCCTCCCCTGCTCTCTCTCTTTCTTCCTTCCCCCTGGCTCTGTCTTCCTCTCCTCTCTCTGAAGCACCTCAGCTACCTGTGCAGATTTTGCTCCTTCGCTAATATTCTGCCAAAGCTGCTGAATAAATCACTGTGAAAGCAAAGCCTTTGGCTTAAACACGTGAATCAATGTGAGAGGGAAGAAGGCAAGGAGGAACACCTCAGAAAAACTCTTGAGTTAATTTATGTGACTTCAGAGACCAAAGGCTTCTCTTGACTCCGACCACAACAGCTACTGACTGCAGTTTTGCCTGCAGCTGAGAAACGCTCAAGAGTAGGGACGGTCGGATCCCTGCGGCCCAGACACAGTGTTCCCAAATACAGGATTTTTGGTGCAGTTACTGGTGGCTGCTTCACCAAATCACTGTCTGTGGCATCATTAAATTGTTCCTAAAATCCAGCCTAAAGAGGAGCAGGGAGCAAGGTGAAGGCAGTTAAAGACCTCCAGCACAGAAGATACAGCTCAGCCTCCTTTACAGACTGGAAGCGCCAGTAACCCAAAAGAGCAAGAACATCTCTCTGTAAAGGTTGTGTTCTTTGGCACAAATGAAGTCAACCCTGGGTCATCTGTCCAGGCCATGATTTGGGTAACAAGGGCTAAGCTACTGCCAACGA
Organism: Phoeniculus purpureus; assembly: GCA_028565055.1. Classification (NCBI taxonomy): domain Eukaryota; kingdom Metazoa; phylum Chordata; class Aves; order Bucerotiformes; family Phoeniculidae; genus Phoeniculus; species Phoeniculus purpureus. The sequence goes on along the minus strand of JAOXOE010030129.1, from coordinate 4,966 downwards.
TTGCCTTGACATTTGGTCGAGGGAGGTGATTCTCCCCCTCTGCTCTGCACTGGTGAGATCCTACCTGGAGTCCCGGGTCCAGTTCTGGAGTCACCAACATCAGAACGAGATAGAGCTCCTGGAACATGTCCAGAGGAGATCAGAGGCCTGGAGCACCTCCCCTGTGAGGACAGGCTGAGCAAGTTCAGTCTGGAGAAGACACTCCCAGGTGACCTTCTAGCAGCTTTCCAATATCTGAAAGGGGACACAAGAAAGATGGAGGAGGGCTTTTGACATGGGTGGTAGCGAGAGGACAAGGGAAAAGGGTTCCAGACTTGAAGAGGGGAGGTTGAGGTTGGACATGAGCAACAAATTCTTTGCTGTGAGGGTGCTGAGATGCTGGAACAGGTTGCCCAAGGTTGCCTGTGCTGATGACAGGGAGAGCCAGGGGGACTCGCTCAGACCTTCCTTTGAACAGCTGCTGCTCAATGAGGTTTCTCCCAGCCCAGGTGTGCCCAGCCGCAGGGTTTCAGCCTTTGTCCGGTTTTGTCGATGCAGCTGTAACAATCGTTATAGCAACAGGTATTATGCTGGGGAAAAGATATTAACAATTATCTCCTTAGTGATTAATTAGCTGCTTCTGCTCACAGTCAGAGTCACAACCTCAGATGTAGTCCTTCTGACCTGGGTTCTGCAAGGGAGGAGACAAGAAGTAGGGGATGGGAGGAAAGAGAAAAAATCCATTATGCAAAGTTGCAAACTGCATAGAGGAGGAAAACAGAATTAATTGGTTCTTGTGCCTTTTCACTGCATCCAGGGGGGTCTTCAGTCTACATCCCTCCGGGAGAAGATTTAGTTCTTATATAGCTGCTGCTGATGCAGTGATACCCAATTTTGCGGGTCCTTGAGGAAAGTGGAACCGTCATCAAGTTTCCCCAGGGCACAGAGCAGTCCTTTTTCCTGTTCTGGATCCAGGTGATCCTGCCCTTGCAGGGATACTGGACTAGATGATCTTTTGAGGTCCCTTCCAACCCCTAATGTTCTGTGATTCAGATTGTAGTGGTCACAGCAGCTGTGGAGTTGTCCTCCTCATCCCCCACATAAGCTCTTAGGTTGTGGACCTAATCACAAACAGTAATTCCTCAGGGGCCCAGATAGTGCTGATTATCTTCCAATGAGATAAAGTACCTCTCATCTCTAGGCCACTGCCGTGAAACCTTCTCTAGCTCCTCAGTGATCACAATCTCTTCCTGACAACATATGTGAATGGTGGTGGCTACTGCGGCCCCAAAGCAAAGCGCTTAAAGGAAGAACCTGAGAGAAAATGTAGAACTTAGGAAGGGAAGGCTATGATCATTATCTCCAGCTTCTGCTGGTTTTCATCAGGGCTGCAGTTCACCTAAAACAAATTCAAAACCAGCCTTCAGCTCAGGAGGAACATGCACCCAGTAAAATTTGAGACAACATCTCATGCATCTCTTTGTCAGGGAGTCCTACTAGGGTGAAACTAGGGGGGGATGTTTTGTAGCATCATAGCTTTGGTGACATAAGCACCAGATAAGCAGTTAGGAGGGATTTCTTTCCTGAAAGGCTGGTCAGACGCTGGCACAGCCTGCACAGGGAGGGTGTTGAGCCACCGTCCCTGGAGGTGTTGAAGAGGAGGGTAGATGTTGTGCTGGGGGACAGGATTTAGTAGCACTGATAGGGCTGGAAAATGGTTGGACTTGATGAACTTGAAGGTCTCTTCCAGCCAAAACTGTTCTATGATTCTGTGATTCAGAGCCAAAGATGAACACAATCTTATCATTTCTTCATTGCTTTTTATACACGTTTCTGTGTTGCTGGTATTTGCTGCCCAGGGTGCTGGTGGAGTCCCCATCCCTGGAGGCGTTTAAGGACAAACTGGCTGTGGCAGTTAGTGCCCTGGTCTGGCTGATGGGGTGATGTTAGCTCCTGGGCTGGGCTGGGCGAGCTCAGAGGGCTTTTCCAGCCTCAATAATTCTGTGGTGTTATGACAAATCAGTGGAAGCCACGGACCACAGAACACACCATTTTGAAAACATGGTTTGTGCCAGCTGAGTAAGGGCAAGAGGGATCCTTGTAAGGCAAGAAGGGAGCTCTCCTCTCTCTGCATAGCCTGGATGCCAAATTCCCCCCACCCCTTTGTTCCAGAGGCACAGCTCTGTGTATTGATCAGCGCAATGCAGCTGTCCACCCACGTGGTTATTAATGGATAACAAACAGCTCGAGAAGCCACAAGCAGCATTTTTCTTAGGAAGCAACAGCGTGGAATCAATTAAGTAGCAAGAATGGCTCTAAGAAGTGCCATCAACTGCAAAAGTTACTGCACTCTCACGATGTTTCACTGAGAACTCCCACACAAAGCAATCAGACGTCAGATGCTGATGTGTCTTAATCAGAGGTTCTCAGGAGGGTCAGTGCCTCTCGTGGGCACTGTCTGGTGCAGAGCAGCAGTCCCATGCAGAGCCGATGGCTCCCCAGGTCCCCCCTTGATTAGCAAGCTGCTGTGTGGTCTTCAAGAGCGAAAGAGAAAGCAAAAAGCAGCCTGGAAGGAGCATGGGGAACAAAGAGGAACAAAGCCCCACTATCTACAGCTGGCCAGTAAGGAGTGAACCCTGACTGCTGGCAAAAAAGCTCCCCGATGTTGTGTGTCTTCCAAGGGAAGGAGTGTGCAGGATCCCGTTTTCACTGCTTCGTTTGACAACTTACTGTTGGGCTGTGTGGGAAAGGCAGCGCAGAAAAGAACCCGATGAACAGAACTAGATCTCCACAACATTTCTGCTCAGGATAAAGCAAGACAAGGCTTCTTTCCCTGGTTGTTTTTCATCACAATAAACAAGTCCTTTTCAGCATCCCAGCTATGTCCTGCAGTGCAAAGTAACTGCCATCCTGAATTTATCTCATTTCTCACGCTGAGACTGCAGCGGGCAAACCAGGAAGGAAAGGTGATCGACTTCAGGTCACTAGTCCACAGCAAAGGCGAGAGGTGAGCAAGTGTCTTCAGCAGAAGTCAGCAATACCGAGCAGGTATCATCTCCCCTGAGCCCACACTTCTGACCTAAGAAACAAGTAGTCCAGAAGTTTCACTGAGAGGCACAGTGCAGGGAGACAACAAAAATTACCAATATTTGTCGTTTTTTATGTATCTTTCTGTACAGAAACAAAACAACTGGGCAGCACAACCCATCTTCAGCTGTCCTCCCCCACAACCACTTGGGCAGAGCAGAACGACCTGGGCTCCCTAGAGTGATGCAGGACAGCATCTCCCAGCCACACTCCACACTGGCAGTGTCACCACTGACTGACCTTCTGGACGAACTTTTCCTGCTTTTCGAGAGAAGTAGTTAAATTAGCCTGGAACAAACTTTACAGCCGCTGGATACCTGGTGTTAGGACACTGCCGTGGCAGACTGGTGGAGTGGAGTGACGTGGGTACTCACCTGGATCCCCACGCATCCCACCTAGGTCGCTCCTAACACCGTGGGTCAGAGACCCCGACTACATCTCAAGCAAGAGCTCCCCTCTAAAATGTCAGACACAAAGGGATGGTTTAACAGAACCACTTATGGGTCTGCAGGTGGTGAATCAACTGGCTCAGTCTGGAGAAGACAGGCCACAAGACATTTAAATTCACTCCCCCCACCACACATCAGAGAAAAACCCCAAGTCACTGAGGGGACAGAAGACAAGAGGGAGGGGAGGGAGTAGGCACTTTGCAGCTTTTTAAACCCAAACTTAGAACTTTTCTGCAGAAAACACACAAATTGAACCTACTGACTCTGCTCAGCTTTCAAAGCGTAAGAGACACTCAGCAGATACTTTTGGGTGACTAAATGTTAGGAGCGTCAACTGCCAGCAGTGATGTTTCCCCTTTTCTGTGAGTGCCACCAAACCACAGGGTTAGATGCTCCCTCGGTTCAACCTCATAAGCAGAGAAGTATTTGTGGGATCGGTTGCTCTTACAAATTCAAACAAGCGACTGATGCTTGATTTGTCTTGGACATGACAGACAAAGCTGTGGACCAAAGGTTTCTAGAGCTGGGCTGTCTGTTCTGGGGCACAAAAACACTGCTTCAAGCCTGGGAAACAGGCAGCAAGCTGGAACAAAGTTGCACCTAGTGAGAGGAAGTAGAAGAAAGTCTTCAGTTACACAGAATCATAGATTGGAAGGGACCTCAGAAGATCCTCTAGTCCAATCCCCTGCCACATCAGCATCACCTAGACCAAGTCACACAGGAACACATCCAGGTGGGTCTTAAACATCTCCAAAGAAGATGACTCCACAACTCCTGTGGGCAGCCTGTTCCACTGCTCTGTCACCCTCTCTGTCTTCCTTGAAAACAAGTTTGAAGGGTTATGAGGCTCTGTTCCACTTCAGAGCTATTTGAAGCAGGATGTCAAAGCAAACAGAGACAGATTCTGAACACTTTTTCTCTTCTGAAATCACAGCATGTGAATTTTTTGACTGTAATGAGATTAGGTGGTTACTACAGTCTTCCAGCTGAGGCAAATTTTAGATGGCACTATTTATTTTAGAAATTAAAAATAACCAAACAGTTCAGGCAGAGGCTCGTGTAATCCAAATCATATACTGAACCTTATTGGAAACATAATCCATTTGCAAGCTTCTAGTTTTACAGTGAAAGAGGGACAGCTCATAACAAACACAACTGTGAGCTAGAGCCACCACACAGTAGGAAGGGAAAGAGATGCCATTCCAGAGCACCCTTGCTGGGTTGTTAGGTACACCACCAGCTCTCCATAGTCATAGAACCATAGAATCATTAGGGATTGGAAGTGACCTCGAAAGATCATCCAGTCCAATCCTCCTGCCCCAGCACGATCACTCGGACCAAGTCACACAGGAACACATCCACATTGTTTTCTACAAGTTCTAAGCACCTGCAACACAGGCTTTAAGATGAAAGTACCTTCTCCACCGTAAGTCACTATAGAATCATAGAAT
>JAOXOE010030128.1:0-13456 GCA_028565055.1 Phoeniculus purpureus | reverse complement strand
GGAACGGGGTGGGCGGGGGTGTTGGGAGGGGTGATGCTGCCTACGCTTTGCCCCCCTCCCCCCCCACCACGGCGCGGTGCGGGCTGCTGCGGGATGCTGCGGGTCCGCGGACGCTCCGCCGAGGACAAAGGAGCGCGGGGGCTGCGCAGAGCTCGGTCCCTGCACCGAGTGCCAGGTGTGTGTGGGGCGGTGCGGGGTCCGCCTGTCGGGTCCCGCCCAGGTGTCCGCAGCGGGCGCGGGTCTGGGCAGGGTGCGGGACAAGGTAGGGCGCGGGTGCCCGCGGGCAGGCGGGGGGATGCGGCAGTGCGGGGGCATTGCTGCGGGGCTGGCAACCCCCTGCCCTTCTCCTCCGTGCCCTGGTCAGCCCTGGGCTTAGGGATGGGGCTGCAGAGTGGTCCCCAGGTGCTGGGAAGCTCTGGGCTTTAAGGATGAGCTCATCGAACCCAGGTGTGGGGGTGGAGGGGATCCCTTGCTGCCGGGCTGGGTGGGGGGCTTGGGGCCCGCATCTCCCCCATCCCCACAGCCAGTGCTGAGGGCTCCCCAGCCCCATCTCCATCCCCACAACCAGTGCTGAAGGGTCCCAGGATTTGTCTGTATCCCCACAGTGAGTGCTGAGGGGCTCCCAGCCCCGTTATCATTCTCACAGAGAGCTCTGAGGGATCCCCAGCCCCATCTCCATCCCTACAGTAAGTGATGAGGTGACTCCAACCCCATCGTCATCCTCATAGTGAGCGCTGAGGGGTCTCCAGCACCGTTTCCATCTCTACAGGCAGTGCCAGGGGGTCTGAGGAGGTGACTGGCTGCTTTCGGGGTTTCTTTGCTGCTGCAATGTGGAAGGGTTGAAAGGTCGTGTTGGTGAAATCCCTGCTGGAAGTTCAGTGGGTTTGGGGGGGATCCCATCGATTGGTACCGTACTCATGGCCCCAGTGACCCTAAACCCCTTGGCCAGGCCAGTGCTTACCTGTGGTCAGGGGGGAGGTCTTGGCCAGGCGATCTCACCGTGGTGGTTGAGGTCTCGAGAAGCGATGGAGCCGGTGGGCTCTGCCCAGCCTCGGCAGCCGCTGGGGCTGCTCTTGCCATGGCAACCTGCGCTCGCGCTGCGCCGACACAGTTTGGGGAGCAGCAGCCAGGATCCCACACAACCTGCCTGTCCCCACTGATTTATTGGGATTTTATCGCTGATCTGCTCTGCAAGTGTGGGGCTGGGCAGGGAATTGACCTCTTGAGAAGGGGATTGGGTGTTTTTCCTCTTGGGAAAGAGGCAGTGGGAGAAGGTTTCTTCATTTTTCAGCTGTAATTACTGTGACTTATTGTAAAATACTATGACTTTTGTGATCCTACATCCGATACCCTGGTGTGTTCCGTGAGCCTGATGTCCTGGTGACCTCCAGCCATCGCTAGTTTTGACCTGTGAAACTTTTCTGAGGCTTTTTGATTTATTTCTTTTCCTTTAATTACCCCTCTCAGGAGGAGCTTTTGGGGTGTCCCTGCTCTACACTTGATACCAAATACCTCACGGGTCATCACCCTCAATGAAGTAACTGTCATCATCACTGATTGACCAGCTAATCCCCTCTACTTAGAGAATCATCAGTGCTGGAAAAGACCTTCAAGACCATCAAGTCCAACTTGTTGTGTAGGGGTGTTGGACTAGATGACCCTTTGGAGGTCCTTTCCAACATGATGGTTCTATGATTCCTGGGCTCGTAGTCAGCCCTCGTGGTGGCCACGTGAGCATAGTGTTGGCTCCATGGTGGAGAGGAGGAGCAGGACATGGTCCTGAGCAAACCCTGCCCCATGAACGTCCATAAAACCCACTTCAAGTCACAGCTGCTGAGAGAACAGGGTGGTGAAAGGGAGGATGTTCGTTATCTCTGGAGTGTTTGAAGCCGGCAGCATGAGAGCCGTGAACTTGGGATTAACGAGCAATTAACAGCCCTGGAGGTGTCTGCACCTGCAAGAGCTTGGGCTGAGCTTAATGCAGAAACATCAACGATGCGAAATGCAGCAGCGAATCATCCAACTTCACTGCAGCCCCAGACCACAGGGATTAACCCACATCTGACCAGTAGATGCTCCGGAGGGTGAACTGGCTGCATGGTGACAGCCCCAGAAACCCCTGCCTTGGGCTCCTCACTGCCTCCTGGTTCCTTCAGGAGCAGCTGTAGGGTGATGGAGAGCAGTGGGGAACTGGTGTGCAGGGAAGGCTCCCCTGAACTTCCAAAAGGGTGAATTTTAGCTTCCTGGATGCTCCCAAAATCCATCCCCTGCCCTGAGCTGCTGAAGGATGATGTGTGAGCAGTGGCTCCATCCCTGGGGTCTGACTACACATGGGTAGGAGTGTAGGGTGGAGGAGGAACTGCTTCCCTTCAGTCCATCAGACCCATTGGAGATGTCTGTTCCCACTGTGAACCCTAACCACTCCAAAAGTAGTTCTGCTTCATAACATAGTGGTCTTGGTGGGCCTGAGATGACTGAGCACCTGAGTATTGAGCTGAGCAGAGCCCAGACTAAGAACCTCAACGTTGAGCTGAGCCCAAGCACCTGAATATTGATGTGACATGACTCCACACCAAGCACCTCAATAGTGAGCTGAGCCCAAATAGCTCAGTATCAGCCTGAGATGACCTCACAGCAAGGACATCAATATTGAGCTGAGCTGAGCCCAAGCCCCTCACCATTGCATTAAGCTCTATTTAAAGCCATGTAGGAGCCACCATGTGCTTTTTGGTTTCCATCTCTGCTCTCGCTAATTCCAGTGTGGGTTCTGTAGGGTTTCATTTGCCAGCAAGGCAAACTGCACCTGATCCTAGGACAGGTCCTCCAGAGCTGTTAAGCTTTTAGTTACATCTTGGGGTTGTTTCTTACTGGGAATGCAGCAACTTGGAGCTGGCAGAGAATTCCTATGCATCCCACTGAGCACCTTCTATCACTTCGTAGTGGGACCTGCTGAGAAGTTATGAGGAGCTGGAGTTGTGGAATTGTGCTGGTCAGGAGGAAGGAGTGGAAGGAGCTGTGGGTTAGGCTGGGGGCAACTTCATGTCAAGGTCTCCCAGCCCAGAGGAGAAGCTGCCATGGGCAGTTTTGTAGCCAAAATGCAGAGTTTTGTAAGTGAAGGACCATCAAATCATTATGGAGTCAGAAGTGAGGTAGAACAAGTGTTAATGGATTGAATTATGGGGGATGGAGAAGGAAGGGGAAGCCATCAGCTCAGGAAGGAGAATCCTTTAGTTCACTCACATCCAGCTACAGGAGTTGAAGCTTATTGGGTTGTTTGGTGGGCTTTTCCCTAAATAGTGATTTCCCCCCAAAAGCTGTTGTTTCCTCCCCAATATCTGTTTCCTCTCAGTATTTTGCTGGGTAAGAGCAATGAAAATGGGAGCTGGTGCAAGAAAGAGCAGGTTTAACCCTTTGTGAGTGCAGGAGACAGTGGGCAGAGACAGTCTGACTCCATCTCAGTTGGCTGGAGAACTTCAACACCATTAATTCTAACTCCCTAATGGAGATGCGGGAAAAGACCAGTGGGAGCCCGGTGAGGTTCCACTGATGAGGTTGATCACTTGACTTCACATCACCTAGATGCCTTGCCATTGCTGTTCTGTCAGTGATGTTCTTGGAATGGAAGGACACGCCAGGGAATCTTTGGTGCTTGGGAGATGTGACATGAGGAGTCGATAGGGTAATCTTCCAGGTACAGAGCACCTGCTTGCAGAAACCTTGTTGCACTTGGGAGTTGTAGTGGGACAGCAGGAGCAGCAGTGTGTGGTGTTGGTGGGCTCCTGGGTGCTGACCAAGTCGTGGAGCTGATGCTTCAGGAGAGCTGCTCTGAAGAGAATGAGGCAGGAGCTGAAGCTCTGGGTTGTTTGCTGTGGGGTGGGTGTTGTGGGGTTTGTGGTGTTTTTTAAATGTTCACTGCACCTGACCTTGAGGAGGGCTGTGGAAAGAAGGTGGTGGCAGGCCATGAGAAAGATGGCACCACCAGAAACTGCTCTGAGAGGAACCCAGTGTTGTAGTGGTGGGAGGTGAGGAAGCCCCAATGGGAACACAACACCATGCCATGAGGAGATAAGCTCTGGTTGGGGAGGCTCTGGGACTGTGGGTGCTGGAGAGTGGAGCTGTGGCTGGTAGGTGCTGGTGGCAGAGCTCGGTCTCCAGCTCTTCCAGGTCAAACCCCATCAGTCCCTCCTACTCTGTGCTTCTCGTGCATCACTTGATTCTCAAATACATGAAGAAAACCCTGATCCGAACACTGTATGTGCTGTTGTCAGCAGCACACAGCCAACGCCTCTCTGCTCTTGTGGTTCTTGGTGTTTGACCAGCAAAAGGTCTTTAGGGAAGAGGTTCTGCATCCATGATTGATGTTTTGTGAGATGTTTATGGTCCTGGATACTCCTGACAAGGGGCAGTTTGAGAGGCTGGAGCTCCACCCTAATAAGGGGGATGGTGAGGAGATTGAGACTGGACAGGAGTGAAAAGGTCTGGAATCTGAGAGTGGGGGATCCCTGGAACAGACTGCCTAGAGAGGGGGTGGAGTCCCTGGAGCCATTCAAGGTCAGGATGGTTGTGGGTCTGGGCAACCTGGTCTAGTGAGTGTTGGCCCTGCTTGGTATAGGGGGCCTGGACTGGATGCCCTTTGGAGGTCCCTTCCAACCCAATACACTCTATGATTTCATGATGGTGGGGTTGGTGAGGATGATGATGGAGTGATGCCTCAATGCTGGAGAAGCTGGTGAGAAGTGGATGAGGCTGTGGAGAGGGGGAAGGGCTGCCTTAGTACCTGGTGGGCAGGTTCTCTTCACGATTATTCTGAAATCTACTGAAGGTGTTGGAACAGCTCTTCATCCCTGGTGTCGAGTTTTGCCTCGAGGCAGCGGCAGGGCCGGTGAGACCATTTGGTGCCAGTGCTGGGCGGTTTCACCTCAAGTCACGCTGGAGTGTTCGCTGCCGTTACAATAGGAATTCTGGAGGATTCAAAGCCCCAGCAGCACGAAATTGGTGGCTTTCAGCAGCTTCCTCATTACGTGAGACATTTTTCTGTATTTAACAAATGGTTCTTATTCCTGCCAGCACTTCAGCCCGGTGTTCGAGGACTGTGGGTGTGAGGGAACAGAACATATTTCAGTGTCTGTGAATATGATCCCACACGTTGTCTTAAGTGGGAAAGTGTTCGCAGCCCTTATATGGTGAGGGAATTTTTCCCCAACCCCATCTTCTCCTGCTCCTCTACTGCAGCAGGAACGTGGAGTTGTCTGCCCAGTACTCCTGTATGCTGGATATTGATTAGGAACTAGAAATGTGGCTTAGTCTGCCTCTGGAATCGTGGAATCACTGAGGCTGGGAGAGATCTCCAAGATCATGGAATCATGGAATCATCATGGCTGAGAAGGACCTCCAGAATCATCAAGCCCAGCCCTCATCCCAACAGCTCCCTAACCCCTAGACCATGGCCTCAAGTGCTCTAGCTGCTTGGTTTTTAAACACCTCCAGGATTGGGGACTCCTCCACCTCCCTGGGCAGAATCATGAAGGTTGGAAGAGACCTCCAAGGCCATCCAGTCCAACCATCAACCCAAGCCCACCCTGCCCACTAAACCCTCCCCCCCAGAGCCACGGCTACTCGGTTGTTGAACCCCTGCAAGGACGGTGACTCTCCACCTCACTGGGCAGCCTGTTCCAACCCCTGACCACTCTGTCAGAGAAGAGATTTCTCTTGATGGCAAGCCTAACCCTCCCTTGGGGCAACTTGAGGCCCTTTCCTCTTGTCCTGTCACTGGTGACTGGGGAGCAGAGACTGATCTCCATCTCTCTCCACCCTCCTGTCAGGCAGTTGCAGACAGCAGTGAGGTCTCCCTTCAGCCTTCTTCTCTCCAGACTAACCAGCCCCAGTTCCTTTCTTTTATTCCTCTTCCTGGCAGAAGTCCCCTGCGGGGTGATCTGCCCTGTCTTGCAGCCCATTCAGAAATTGCTTCCAGAAATGGGCAGTGGTTTCCACCAGCTATTCAAGGTGTCAACACCAAACTCACGGATAAATACCTGAGTGCTGGTGTTTAGTTCTGCTTGGTGCTGTGCATCTCATCTTCATCTTGGAGGTGATTCCACCTCTCTGCTCTGCTCTGGTGAGACCCTACCTGCAGTGCTGTGTTCGGCTCTGAAGTCCACAAGGAGTTGGAGCTGGTGGAGTGAGTCCAGAGGAGGCCATGAGGATGATCACAGGGCTTGAGCCCCTCTGCTGTGGAGACAGGCTGAGTGACTTGGAGCTGTTCCTTCATCCCCAAAGGACCACAGAGCAGTTTCTAGTGCCTGAAGAGGCTCCAGGAAAGCTGGTGCTAGGACAAGCAGAGGCTCAAGCTAAAAGAGGAGAGATTGAGATGCATAGCAGAGGCGCTGTGGTCATCCTCATGGCCTCCTCTATGGTGAAAGGTGTGTATGGAACAACAGCTCTGTTGATACTGCTGTGTTTGTAGGAACTGTGGTGGTAGGAATAGGATTTTCTGTATCTCCTCTTCCATGGCTGCAGGTGACACAGTATTGTCCTGAGGTGTTTTTTTTTTTTTGTTGGGGCTTTTTCCCCCAGTAAATCACAGAGTGATTGAGGCTGGAAAAGCCCTCTGAGCTCATCCAGCCTAGCCCGAGACCTAGCATCACCATGGCAGCCAGACCAGGGCACAAAGGGCCACAGCCGGATTGGCCTTCAACACCTCCAGGAATGGGGACTCCACCACTGCCCTGGGCAGTCCATTCCAGGCTCTGGTCACCCTTTCCATGAGGAAGGGCTTCCTAACATCCAACCTAAACCTCCCCTGGAAGCTTCAGGCCCTGCCCTCTCATCCTGGCGCTAGTTGCCTGGGAGAAGAGCCTGACCCTCACCTAGGGAGTTGTGTATAGAGACATTTGAGATCATAAAGTGCAGGCAGTAACTTGATGAGACATCTGTTAAAGAGTTGAGAATGATGGGGTGGATTTTTACACTGACTGTGTGTAGTGATGCAACAGAGCTTTTCATTTAAGCTGTAGCAGAGCAAATAAGCTGGACTGAATTCCTGATGCAGAGGTTACAGATAAGGGGAGGGGGGTTTGTGTGTGAGCTAGAAGCACAGCCTGAGTCGTGTCTGTCTGAAATACATAAATACAAGCAGAACAGGGCGGTGTGAGCATGGAGCTGGAGAGCTGCAAAGTTCTGATGTGTTATACGATGGAGGTTTGGGTTGTTTTCTTTTAAAGATGCTGATTTAGGTGGTGAAGTCGTGTCCCTGGTTTATGAATTAAATAGTGTTCAATGGTCACTGTCTGAAGCTTCACCTTGCTGAAGACTTAGTACCCTTGAATAGCACAGAGCAAATGGTGCTCTTGGCATCTTGATGCCAGTGAATTTTGTGGGTCTCCTTTCTGCTCAATGAATAGAGGATGGTACCTAAAGTCACTCAACAACTTAGCAAGAGGAAACAAGAGTACTGCTGGGTTGTGGAGTCTCCTCTCTGGAGATATTAAAACCCACCTGACCATGTTCTTGTGCAACTGGATCTAGCAGATCTTGCTGTGGCAGGGGGATGGGACTGGGTGATCTTTCAAGGTCCCTTCCAATCCCTAATATGTCCTGTGTTTCTGTGATCATTGATGCTGCATAGCTTGTGGTCTTTGCCTCAAGGGAAATTGTATCCAAATCATGAGTCTTCCAGATAGATCAGAATCTCTCTCACTCATGAGTGAAGCGCTGAAGGGGTCTGTTATGGGGTGTGTGAGTGTTTGATTTAGCACAGAGTCAGGATACAGAAAGGCTGTGAGCAGAGTGTGACAAGGAATCATCTAATAGCCCAACTCGGGGCTGGATGCTTAATTATTCTTATTACTGGCTTCAGGATGAATTGGAATTGCTCATTTCCAAATTTAAACTTGACAAAATGGTAACTAAAATATGACTGTTTCAGGCCCTGGAATGGAAATGTTAAAATAAATATTTATGGCCTTATTAAGAGTGACTGAGCAGGCAAAAGAGCAGTGAAGTTGTGCTCACGCACAGTGAGGTTACTTCCCAATTCCTGGTAACTAGGAGCAAGTGATCCAGAGTCCTTGTGTGTTCATGGGACAAGACACGAGTGTAGGAGTTGTTATTCTCCCATTAATTGCCCAATCACACGAGAAAATGGAATATTCAGTTCCCTACCATCGAGAACTTTTAAAGCAACAACAATGAGAAACCTTAACGTGCTCGATCATTTCTTTTAGGAACCAGAAATGATGACATGAAATGACAGAGGGAGACATCACAGGGTAATAAACAGAAAGATGATGTAGAGAAATTGCATCGGAAATATATGTATTATAGAATAGATGACATCTGTTTCTAAATAAGCCTCTATGTCTTAGGGACTAGAAGAAAGAGGATATAAATCTAACAACATGGGACCAGTGGTGGTACCAATAACTCAGGAAGACAAATATATCTTAGATTTTTGGTTTGGATTTATATTCCTAACTGACACTGAATTATTTCCCGGTTTCCCAGGAGGTAGCGTGTTTGCAACCTCCTATGAAGTGTTGGTAACCTTTGAGTTCTGTCAGGACAGTTGGGCTGCATTTCTTGCAGCTGTTTTAAAACTTATCTCTGGGGGAGTCATCTGTAACGTTGGGATATCATGGATCTGGGAGCATTTGGGAAGTTCCAGAAGAAGGTTAATAGGGCTGTATCTAAAAAACAGAGGGGATGGGTGTCCAGTCTAACACTTGGTCTTCAGTGTAAAGAGTAATTAATTCTAATCAATACTGAAATCCATAAAGAGATTAGTTCTTTGATTTCAAGGCAGCTCAGGTGACTTGGTGAAACATGTGGTGCGTGCCAGCAATGTGGCCTTTGTAAGTCTGGCATCCGGGAAGACCAACCCCAGGTACCAGTATAAGTTGGGGACTGACCTGTTGGAGAGCAGTGTAGGAGACAGAGACCTAGAGGTCCGGGTGGCCAGCAGGATGGCTAGGAGCCAGCAGTGTGCCCTTGTGGCTAAGAAGGCCAATGTCATCGTGGGGTTCAGAAGGGAAGTGGTTAGCAAATCGAGAGAAGGTCTTCTCCCCCTCTACTCTGTCCTGGGGAGGCCATATCTGGAATGTTGTGTCCAGTTCTGGGCCCTTTGGCTCAAGAGGGACGCAGACCTGTTGGAGAGCCACAGAGATGATGAAGGAAGTGGAGCATCCCCCTGATGAGGAAAGACTGGGGGAGCTGGGTCTCTTTAGCTTGGAGAGGAGGGCTGACCCCATGGATGTTGATAAGTATGTGAAGGGTGGGTATCAGGAGGATGGAGCCAGGCTCTGCTCAGTGTAATCTAGTGATAGGACAAGGAGCAGTGAGTGTAAGCTGGAGCATAGGAGGCTCTATATGAGTATAAGGAACTTCTTCCCAGTGAGAGCGACAGAGCCTTAGAAGGGGCTGCCCAGGGAGGGTGTGGAGTCTCCTTCTCTGGAGAAGTATCAGACCTGCCTGGACATGTTCCTGTGTTGACTGGATCTAGGTGATCCTGCTGTGGCAGGGGGATTGGACTGGCTGATCTTTGGAGGTCCCTTCCAATCCCTGATGTTCTGTGGTTCTGCCTGTGGTGCATGCCAGCAACGTGACCTTTTTAAACCATTTTAGGATGTTGCTTTCCTTGCCCTTAAACTGCAATAATAAAAAACCCCTATGTAGCTCATGTTGGCTCCATTAAAAATCCAAATAATCTCCAGAGCTAATTGCAGATGCAGCTCTACTGCAGAAAACAGAGAATGAGTTCCTGGTCCCATGTGGTTTAATGTTCTTAACTCTAAAGGAGTTAAGATCTCTGGTGTTGAGGAGGTTGAGGAGTAAATAAGCAGTTTTTAAGAACAGAGTGATGCTAACAATATCCTTAGGAAATGGAGATGCAATGTAGAAGTTCAGACTTAGTAGAATTAAGTGTTTTCATTGTAAAGAGCAACACGGAGAGGCTGCAGAATTAAATGGTGGGAGACTGCAGTAGAGACACAGAAACTACAGCGCAAAAGGACCGGTTTAGCATGTTCCATTGCAGAACAAAAGTGGGAGGAAGACAACAGAATGGCAAAGAAATGTTTTCAAATGAGACTTGAAGTGCCTTTTCAGCGAGGAAAATGTGGATAAAAGCTGCCACCAGACAACAGGAGAGCACAGCTGTGCCGAGTGTAGCAGAAGACTATCCATGGCTCTTTACTGAGATAAAGATGGTGACAGAGAGATGATATTTTCCATTCAGTGCCACTGAAGCATCTGTTGCTTCTGGTTTGGTTCTTGTTTGTTTGAACTTGTGGTATTAGGGCGTGTTGTTGCATCCTGCTTCAGAGAAGATGAAGACTAGTGTGTAATTCCTTAGTTGAAGGGTGGGAGTTAGTAGCAAACACTCTGTTTTAGTAGTTCTTGGATTCTGTTGGTAGCTAATATGTTGGTTTCCTCGTGGCTTTTGTTCCAGAAGAGGGTATTTCTGTAAGAGACTGAGTTTTGAAACACTGGGATGCTGTGAGGTCCTTGAAGGAAGAGTCTTTGTAGCCCTCAGGAGTACCATGACAAGAGGGCCACGTCTGTAATCTCTGAGATGCTCCACCATCGTGTATTTTCCAATGTAATGAATTTTTAAGGAGGAGGATTGAGGTGGGGGGGAAAAAATCCATCTTTTATTGGGTAAACTTCATTAAAGTCGTGCACACAGTCGCTGGATAATGAGATTTGCCATCTCCGTGAGCTTCCTTGTCTATTCATTCCTCTTTCCCACCTGCACTCTCAATGGGGCTGTTTGCTCCCATCCGTGGAACAATGCGTCATTTGTGAGCTGCCCCTCCGTTCAGTTGGCTCCCGGTTGAAAGGGCTGACAGAAAGCCCAGTGAAAAGGCTGCGATGCAAATGCCGCTGTAATGACTTGGTTCATTCAGCAGAAGGGAATCGGAGATAACTTGACTCCTTGCTGCAAATACAAGAAAATGTTTTCATGAAGGCGTGGACGTGTCACGCTTCTTAACAAGACACTTCCAGTTTGCAAACAGAACCCGTTGGCTTCGGGTTTTGGTTAAAGAAAATTAGAAGGGTTTTTTCTGCAACATCAACCTCTCCCACACCTCGCGTGGGCATGAGCAGCCCTTGCTCTGCAGCCTCAAAAAGGCATCTCACAGCGTCACAAAACATTAGGGATTGGAAGGGACCTTGAAAGATCGTCTAGTCCCTCCTCCACGGCAGAATCCCCTAGATCAAGGGGGCTTCATTTCCTCAGCAGAGCAGCAGTTCTCCTGGAGGATAAAGCTGTGATGGATTGGCTCCTTCAGAACATGGTTAAATATCAGCTGACCGGGCAGTGTCGAGGGCAGTTGCTCTCGTTAGAGCCACAGGACTAATGGGTTGAACCTGGCCCCGCAGCCTGCATTGCAGTTTGTTCTTGGGGCAAGTTGCCCTCTCTTCTCCTCCTCTCCTCTCTTCATGAATTCTCTTTCATTTCTAAAACGTTTGCTTACTGGATTTCCCCACAGAAAGATGAAATCAAGGCTATGATAACATGATAATGAAACTCTCTCGGCAGCCTTTGGCTATTGGATACAGAATCTGAAGACAGTGGCTGTAGCTCTGACGCGGTAAAACTAATGGATGAGTTTATTTTCCATTTCAGTTCACAAACCCACCTTAGAGTTACTGGAAAGCTCTGAGGAGCTGACCAGGGATAGAACCAGCAGGGTTTACACAGCTTGTGGTAAAGTTTTATCAAAATCAATCTTGACACAGAAATTAAGAGCGTGGTTTGTCAGGACTGGATTTCGACTGTAGCGCTGGGATGGGTTTGATGTAGCAGTTGTCTGTGAAGCAAGAACATGAGACACCGAAGCTCAACCACTGCTCTTAGTGCTGCAGAGTTTCCAATCGTTTTCATTCTGGAGGTCACACCCGCTTGTAGAGTAGGGTTGATGGTTGGACTTGATGATCCCAAGGGTCTTTTCCAATCTGGATGATTCTGTAAACTGCTAACGTTCCAAATGGTGTTTTGTTTTACAGAGCTCTTAATGGCTGCGTTAGAGTTGACAAATGCTCTCAAATCAGATCTTACTGTTTCTGATGTTTAACTCCAGAACTGAACTGTTTCTCTGCAAAGCTGGGGAGTGCATCAAGCTTGACTAGTGAAAGGGAGCTAATAGAGACATTTTCTGTGTGGTCCTGCAGCAGCTGCCAGACCTAGTGTTCTCTAGTTTCTGCTGACCAACATCACACACAAGTCCTTCATCCTGGTAGCAGCTCCTCTGGCTGAGGGCTTACAGACAAAATACGAAACTATGTTCTAGAAACAAGAAGAGGAGAGGTAAAGAAGCTGCTCCTGTGTTATCAAGCTCCATGTATCTCTCTAGCAACTCATTGCCTGATGACTCGTCAAAGCCATGGTATTTTAGGTGGTGTTGAAGTAGGAATGATTCCTAAGCCGTGACCTCGTTAATGTTTATAAATATGTGAAAGGTGGGTGTCAGGACGATGGAGCCAGGTTCTGCTCAGGGGCATCTAGTGATAGGACAAGGGGTGTAAGCTGGAACATAGGAGGTTCCACATCAATCTGAGAAGGACCTTCTTGCCAGTGAGGGTGACAGAGCCCTGGTAGGGGCTGCCCAGGGGTGTAGTGAAGTCTCCTTCACTGGAGACATTTACAACCCACCTGGATATGTTCCAGTGCTATTTGATCTAGGGGATCCTGCTGTGGTGGAGGGATTGGACTAGATGATCTTTTGAGTTCCTTTCCATTATCTAATGTTCTGTGATAACACATAATCATCAGGTAATACAGGAAACCCCCCACCTTTCCCAAGCTCGATGACTTCAAAACAAACCCCTTGAAGTTGTTCGTGTCTCTTTTGTACAAGACTGAACTGTAAACCTGTTGAACCAGCCCAATGATTTACTAGTTTAAAACTCCTTTGAAAATGAGTACCCAATGACATATCGGCTCAGTTAGCCACAACCTTGTTAATTCTATTCCATGCTGTAATAATTTTATTAGGATAAATTGCAGAGCATGTGGCACCATAAATATCTGTGGATCTCTGGTGCTTGCGTGTGTTTTATTTGGCTGCTCTTGACACACACAAGCAGATGAAAAATGAAAAGCTATAGAGCCTCTACTATTACTAAAGGGGGAGGAGATGTCTGTTGGGTGATAACGTTGGCACAATTCATAGCAGAAATATTTTATGAAATACTTTAGGCCCAAAGAAGAGTAGTGATGTTGAAAGTGACAGGGTGCTAAATGTTCTTTGAGTCTGAACTTAATCATTCCAATTAATCACAGAACATCAGGGATTGGGAGGGACCTCAAAAGATCATCCAGTCCAATCCTCTTGCCAGAGCGGGATCCCCTAGATCCAGGCACACAGGAACACGGCCAAGAGGGTTTTAAATGTCTCCAGAGAAGGAGACTCCACAACCCCCCTGGGCAGCCCCTGCCAGGGCTCTGGCACCCTCA
>JAOXOE010030127.1:0-13457 GCA_028565055.1 Phoeniculus purpureus | reverse complement strand
GCTAACCACCCCCATTCTGATCCACCCCAGGATGCTGTTGGCCCTCTTGGCCACAAGAGCACACTGCTGGCTCATGGCCATCCTGCTGTCTACTAGGACTCCCAGGTCCCTTTCTCCTACACTATTCTCCAACAGGTCAGTCCCCAACCTATTCTGGTAGCTGGGGTTGTTCTTGCCCAGATGCAAGACTCTACACTTACCCTTGTTATAGTTCATTACACTTCTCTCTGCCCAGCTCTCCAGCCTGTCCGGGTCTCGCTGAATGGTGACACCACCCAGCTTTGTGTCTTCCAGTGAGACTTCTGTATCTAAAATCTGAGTATCCTACAAAACCTTTCTAAGGCAGTTTGCTTGTATATATGCCATGACTAGGAGCATTAAGCTGATGATTTCTGCCACTGGAAGTAGTTCAGAGTGTGCAGGCTAAAACAGAGAAATAGAGACAAAACCCAGTTCTTTTCACCAGTGGCAGTCTTTATTCAATGCTTGATCAAAAGTGTCCTAAAGGTCTGGGAAAATTGCACCCACAGGTGAAAGCCTCAGGTGGCATCCTCAGACCTAAGTGAGTCATAGTGCACCAAACCCAGTTTAGGGGATGGGTAGCATGATGCAAAGAGTTTATATCCCAAGACAAAATTAACCCATTAATTTAGTCAGTGTGCTAATGGGCCAAAACAAAAATAAACAAAAAGGGTTTCAAAAACACTTATAAATTGCAGGCAAAACCAATACTAACTTGATTTGGGGAAAAAAGAACAAAGCATTTAATTCACCTTACGTAAAAACCCCACACAAAGACATACAGAGATTAGTCACACGTTCTTATACAAAAGAGCCAAACAGCAAACTCCAGCCCCTCAAAGGGAAGAGACTTCCAGCAGTCAGTGCTCCTTGTTTAAATGTGGAGTCCATTAAGTCCATGCACTAAACCCTCAACATCAGTGGCCATTTTAAAGTCCACTTCTCTGTTCTGTACGCTTCCAAGCCAGTCCTCCATTTTTCCAGAATGCGGATTTCTATAGCCATGAACGAGGGGAGAACTTTCCATATCAGCAAACCATGGAATTCCAACGAAACCTTCCTTCTGCTAATCCTTAAGGTATTCAGTACATTCCCGAGGCTAGATGGCTGCTGTGTTTGGCACTCAGTTACATATGCATCCTCTCTGAACACAGACTAAAAGTGCCACAAAGAAAGAGGAGCTGGAAGTCCACAACTGAAAGCTCTAAATACCTTCTGCTTTTGCAGAGCTGAAAAATTTCGCAAGTTGCCACAGCAACTTCCCAATGCCTCAGGCCATCAAACCTGCTCCAATTTCAAACTACAACACATGGGACAATAAAAATGGATTTCTGCTTTGGCAAAGAGTTCTGTGTCAGCAGCTGCAGTGATCCTGCAAAAAACTCGAGCCAGCTTTGAAAGCTGTTTCATCTTGTGCTTTATGCTACAACCAAGCCCACAAAAGCTCACCTGAAATAGCAACAGCTAATAGACTGTGCCTGTCTTTCAGCATCACAGGGCTGTATAGCTCTGCAGGCCACACATGTAGTTCCAGGCTCATCAAAGCATTGTTCCATGGGAGGATTCAGGATCCCCATTTTTTTTCTAGTAACTTGGCTTTTGGTGTCTTACCTTTTCAAACTGAGCAACTCTTTGTCGGTTTTATTGTGTGCTATATATTGTGGTAGGGGAAGCTGTCACCTGCTAAATTTCTGGCCTTCGAGTACTACAATCACATTTTAAAAATTTCCCAGTTGTAACTAACAATGCGAAAACAAGCTGTCCAGTGTCAGAGTCACATTCTGCCTTGACAGCGGTGAGCACGTACATAATTTATCTGCCACCCTGAATCTGTTCCCAGTCTCCAGACTGTGCTTTTGATTTGAAGTGGAATTGTACAGCAATTCTCTCCTGCTACTGAAGAAGGAATTGCTCTCTGAACCTGTCAAAGTCTCTATATTTAATACTGTTTGATCTTGGCACTCTGTCAAAGTATTTCTACAGCTAATGGAGTCCACCTCCAGGTGGAAGTTGTACAGTACAGCTCCAGGCTGTCAGATGGCAACAGTTCTCCTCACCTCTTAATGTGGTGACATAAATAGTTGCTTAAATTCTACAGTGTAGAGG
Organism: Phoeniculus purpureus; assembly: GCA_028565055.1. NCBI lineage: Eukaryota > Metazoa > Chordata > Aves > Bucerotiformes > Phoeniculidae > Phoeniculus > Phoeniculus purpureus. The sequence goes on along the minus strand of JAOXOE010030127.1, from coordinate 11,330 downwards.
TGTTCCTCAAAGGCTATAAGTGCAGCATGGTAAGAGAGAGAGACCACTTCAGCCCCAATCCTCTTGGCACTTTTAGTTCTACTACTCAAAATTACAGAATCACTGAATAATTTAGGCTTTAAGAGACCTCCTGCGATCATCTAGTCCAACTTCCCTGCTCAAAGCTGGGAGTAGAGCAGATTTTCTTGTCCACAGATGGAGGCTTTGCAGCCTTTGTGTTCAACCCATTGCAGTGTTTGACCACCCTTACAGCAAAAAAAAAGTGTTTTCTTGTGGTCAGATGGTATTTTATGTCTTAATTTGTGTCCATTGCCTTTTGTCCTACACGAGAGAGAAGAATCTGGTTCCTCATATGCATTGCTTCCCATCAGGTATTTACGCACATAAGTAAGATTCCCTCAGTCTTCTGATGAAGAGTCTTATGTCTCAGCTTCTACTCATGAGATGTACAAGTCAAATTTGTGCCCTTGCAGTTGACTCAGTTCAGACAAGTACATGACTTTCTTCTACTGGAGACCGAAGGGTTGAACCCAGCACTCCAGGTGTAGCCTCATCAGGGCTGAGTAGGTGCAGGATGACCTTTTTTGACCTTCTGCTAAAGCTTTTGCTAATGCAGCCCAAGATATTGTGAGCCTCTTTTGTAATAAGGACGTATTGCTGACTCGTGGTCATCTTAGTCTGCTGGAACCAAGGTTTTTCTTAGGAAATCTGCTTCCCAGCTCCTTAGCCATCGGAGTGTTCTGGTGCCTGGGTTCTTCCTTGCTGGGTGCAGGACTGCACATTTACCCATGTTGAACTTAATGAGATACTCACTGTTTTTCCAGTTTATGGATGTTTCTCTCTCAAGAGTGACAGGCCCATCACCTACTTCTCCTAGCTTTGTATAATCTGCAGACTTTCTGAGGATGCACTCTGACCCACAATCCAGATCATTAATAGAAATACTGATGTACAGGTGACCCATGTCACACATGAGTGATTCAGATCTCTTAAAGGATCACTGTCAAAGGTATTGGTTTCAGTATGAAGTTGTGAAAGTGTGACCTGACAACGGCTCACTCTATCTGTATAATCTGTCACCAGCTCCCATGCTCCATTAAGCAACAGGCCCACATTTTCCTTCGTTTTCCTTTTGCTGATAACGTATTTGTAAAATCCTTTATTGTTGCTATTCACATACCTTGCCAGATTCAGATCCAATTAGGAGCCTCTTGGTCATCCATGTAGACCTCCTGCAACATGTGCTTGTTTTTCTACCTATCTGAACAGACCTTTCTTGAGCGCAGAGGATGTGATCTTTAACTATTAGCCAGCCCCACAGGATCTTTCTTGTCTACGGGAATGTGTCCGATGGATTCTTTCAAGCAAATCTCTGAAGAGATTGAAATGTGATTACATGTAATCCAAGGCTGTGGACTTGATTCTTGCCCTCATATCTCTTCTTATCCTGACCTCCACCACCTAACGGTCACTGCAGGCAAGGTTGCCCCCAGCTTTCAGATGCCCCACTTCATTCTTCATTAAGTATCAGTCTGGCAGAGCATCTTTCCTTGTTGGGTCTTCCACTACCTGTGCCAGAAGTTACAATGTCCTGACGCAGTCTCCAGGATTGCTTGAGCCCTGCTGAACTGTCCTTCCAGCAGGTATTAAAGTTCCCTCTGAGGAGCAAAGGCTATGAATGTTAATCTTCTTCACGGTGTTTGCAGAAGGCCTTATCTTGCAAGTAGAGGCTTATCTTACAGCAGGCACTCTATAGCAGATACCAACCACAACAGTGCCCGTATGCATCTGCCTGTTAATCTTGATGCAGCTCTTGACTCACTCCCTGTCTGTCCCAAAGCAGAGCTCAGAGCAGTTTGCTTTCCCAGTGCCGTCACACAGCAGGTCACTCCCTTCCACATCTTCCCAGCACCTCCTTCTTTAAAAGCCCTCATCCCTCCTTTGCAGTCCTCTACTTGTATCCACTGATGTTTATAATGTGATCAATTAAAATGAATATTACGATTTCTGATGCCCTTGTAACTTCATTTTAAATGTAATTTTCTGGTATCATCATAGTTGGCAAACTAGCCTGAAACAGAGACCCTTCCAAAATGTTTCTTGCAGTAACTAGTGGATGTCAGCCCCCTTCTTCAAATCCCCTTTGGACTGGTGTGGCTGACTTTGAATCAGAAGGGACACAGGAAGGTGACTCTCTGCAATGTGTAAGCAGAGGTGTGGTAAACAAAAATGGTGCCTGTAAAACATCTCAGAGTGTAATTAGTTGTATACCCTTACTTGTTCAGAAAATAACTGTTAGAAGGTAGACAAGTGTCTTGTAGGCAAAAAGAAAAAGATAGGATGGAAAGGTAGACTGAATGAAATAATATACAACACTTGACTGATTTAAAACAAAATTTTGCAGTAATGTTGATGTTCTCATTAAATGTCCGGTCTATGTTTAATCCCCCAGATAGGAGTTCAAAGCTGTGAACGTCTGCCACCAATCCTGTTTCCCTGAATTTGAAGTTCTGACTCACAACCTCTTTGTCAGAGTATGATCCCAAAATTCAAGTCTTCCCGTGTGAACTTCCAGTGTCCTTTGCTGAGCAACATGGATATTGCTTTCTTTTTTAAAACTGTCAATTGTTAATTCCTGGTGACTGAGACAAAGAAATGAGCATGAGGACTCTCAGCTGCAGACTTCAGACACTAATTCATCTAGCCAGCCTCTGCTGGCTTCAGCAGATGGTTCTTTCTTAGCACAGCATGTTAAGTTCCCCTTATTGGTGAGGTACAAGCTGTAAAATCACCTAATAGTGATATCTGTTAAACTTTCTGCCTGTATGCCACATTTGAGTTCCATACACTGCCTTGTTAGTAACGTGCTTTTCCCTTGAGAGACTGCCATGGATCTTCCGGTTTATGTTTCAGTTGTTTTGAAATCATCTGCATTTGTTAGTTTATTTTTTTTTAATGCAGAAACGTAGAACCCTCAGACTGTTTCCTTTTGGCTTTGATGGTCTCAGAGGAAATAAAAGAGCTTGGAGTAGCTTTTAAAATCTCAGAAATTATTAATGCTTTGAGCATGGCAGTGTGTGAATGCTTCACAGAAGTGGGATATTCTTGGAAGAAAGCTTGCTTTCTGCATACTCAGAATGTATAAATGACAGCACGTGTTTCAGAGCAATGGACAGTCTCAGAGTCTGAGGCCATAGCATAGCATTATCTTCCATCAGTGTGGTGAAAGTTAGCTGCCTGAAAGAACAAGCTAAAGAGCAGTAGGAAGGCCATGAGAATTTTCTGTGATCTGGAAAGTGCAAGGAGCTACTTACGAAGTTTCATACACCAAAGGCACTGGATTAGTGGTGCTGTACACCAAGCTGATATAGCAGAAAATGATTAAACTGCCATGGTTGACTGACTGTAAGTAACTGCCACAAGCGAGCCAAGGGATTTATGTAAGTGGGTGAGCTAACAGAATTAGAGAGCATCAATCCAGAGACAGCTGAAATAGATTGTACTTCAGCTTCTGTAGCAGTGGAAATTGGTCTTTTCTTCCAAGAAAGATCTAACGATTCTTGTTAATGAGATTGTTACTGCAGGAAATGGGACAATGAACGTTCTTCCTCTTGATTTACTTTAGGAATTTGCTATTCAGTGTTACCCTGATGATCTGCCTTGCTGATGTTTTGTCTTATCTCTTTAATCAATTGACCCAAGCATTATTTTTATCAGATTGAAATCCATCTCCTTAGTTTTTGTGTCAGTACTCATCTCTCTCTCCCCACTCCCTAGGGTTTTTCTTCATATGAGCCTTTCCCAGCTGTATGACTACATTTTGACAACTGTCTGAATAACTGGCCCTGAACATTTGTATGATGGTAGTCAGCAGAAAGAATTTCAAAAAACTGTGTCTGTTGCCAGTAGATCAGTCATCATAGAGTCATTTGTTTTCTCCAGAAAGTTTGTTTTAAGATTACTTGGTTTTCTTTGATTGACTTTTGGCACCTTGTCATGTAAAGCATTTGGTTTACCTCCTAATATAGAGAGGATCCTTCTGTAGGTTTGTTGGGGTTTTTAAAGAACCAACACAATTGAAAAACACTGTACCTGAAGGGTTTTCTCTGTCTAGTCCTTGTTCCTTATCCATTTTTGATGGATCCTTTTGCAACAAGTGGGCTTTTTATTGTGACACAATTATGGTATTTGCATATTAGAAGGTACTTCGCAGTCTGCTTACAGCATGCACGTTTTCAGGATTCACTACTAAGCACCAGGAGTAGTTGCAGTATCTCCAATGAACTTTCTGATGCAAAAAAAAAAAGAACATGCAGGAGCTCTAGAAGTATTAGAGGAATCCAAGTGCAAAATATGTAGCTGCCTTAGCATACAGATCAGCCTTCCAGATGAAGTCACCTTTAAATTTAAATTAGCTGCTTTCAGGTACACTTAAGATGTTCCATCTGAGAACAACTGAAAATTTTTCTGAGAAAAGGAATGTGTGATGAAGGACAATTTCTGCCATTTTCATTTGTAGTCACTTGAGAAACCCCATCGTTTGGCAGGAAAGAGGACATAATGTGATACCTGAAGGTAACATTTTTAAACTGTTCCTTGAGTATTTAATTCCAAGTGATGCAATTAAAGCATCACATTCCTGTTGTCAGAAAGTTTGGGGAGTGAGCAAAAATAAAAACCACATAACCTAAAGATGACAAGACTGACTGATAGAATTTCCTGTTTTATGTCTTTGCTCTTGGATGTTTTCCTGAAGAGGGCTGGATGTAAGCACAGGATTAATATTAAATAGAGAAGGTAAGTCTTTGTAAAATTGTGGTGATGTCCCACCTGCTTTGCGATTTGTTTTATTAATCATTCTACCTTTTCTCTACTTCCTTTGTATTCTTCTCACGTTAACACCAAAATATTGTTCCACGCATGTCTTGGACTGCAAAGCTCACATTCGCTCTGCTGAACTCGAAGGCTGGTCCTTCTCTTCTTAATGTTTTGTATAAAATGAAACTTTCTAAAGTCAAATTATTCATCTAACAGTCTGGTTTGGTTTTGATTACCTAATTTCTTCATTAGCTTGCTTATTTTTGTGAACTTTCTTAGCATTTTTGTTTGCTAACAACTCTTATCTGATAAGAAAATTCTGAGCATCTTATTCTGACAAAAAAACAAAACCAGGTGTTTTTATACACACTTTTGGGTCTGTTTACACATCTTGAATGTGAGGAATGGCATAGCTATAGCTGATTTAATAACATTATCCTACCCATATAACCCCTGCAATGAGGTAGAAATAATCAGTGCGTGTTTAAATTGACCTGCAGTTTAATTTCTACTACCATATACCGAAAATGAATGATTTCTGGGTAATCCATGTAGATAAGGTACATTTATGTACACTCAGAAATTACTTACTTCTCAGAAATCAAAGAAAAAGAATGAGGTTGCTCCATCACAGTTATTTGCAAACAACGTAACTGTAGTTCCTCTCAAAAGTAAAAGCCCCAGGAAGAAATGGAACAATTATTCTTCATTGAGACTTCCTGCATAAAGCTTTTCAATAAATACACTTAGATATATTCTTCCATTTATCTAGTTGTTAAATATTACTTTTCACAGCAGCAGCAGCTCTTCTGCTGGGACTTACTGTGATGGTCAGTGATGGTCTAGAGGAGCTCTAAAACCATAGCAAAGATTTTTGTAAAGTATAGCCCATAACAAATGATGAAAGAATAAACATGCAGGGGGTGAGTGTGATGTCTCTGTGCCCTTCAGCCATATTGTATATAAATTTAAAGACACCTTTTGGCTGAACATTCAGTCTGACTGAGCAGATTCAAGAAGGCTCAAACCTGCATTTAATTTCAGGTTAGCTATTAAAAGATTTCACATTTATAAAACCAGACCAATTTTTCACACACACACAGACTATTCTAAGAACTTTAGTGCTGGAAGAAAAATGTCCACATATGAACACTCACAAAGGTTACCAAGATCTCCCAATACCCCCAGAGGCTCTGGGCACCAAGTCAGTAATTTTTTACAGTTTCTTACAGCCTTCATGATGTTTGGAAAACACTGACCACATCCTGAGACTGGTAAGCACGTTGTGCTGAAGGTCGTCTCACTGAAGATGTATTCTGAAGCAGGAGAAGGGGTGGAAGCCTCTGATCATGGTGCTGCTTTCACGAGGAGAAACAGATTAAGAGATTAACAATGGTCCCAAGTCTATGAAGAGTAATGCAGTGGTATCCATTGGGTTCAGGGTATATTTCACTTGTGTCCATGAGCAGAAATTCTGAAACTCTACCAGAACATTTAATAATGGACCAGCCATACTGGTGCAGTGCTCTCTTGAACATTTTTTTTGTTAATACATGTTTCCATTTCTCATGCAGTAGCCTGTTGCAGGGCACCAACAGTGCATTCTATACTCCAGTTAAAAATTAAGTGTTTTGATCTGTGCTTTGCTCTTGTCCTGATGTAACTATGTGATGCAAGCAGAGAAAAATCAAGTACTTGATCTTTGCAGATCATCAGTTTTCTCTTCTTACAGCTACTAGCAATGAACCCATTGCTGTGAAAATGTATGAGTTTATTGACATTTTTCTTTGAACTCTCTCAATTCTGTGGTCATGTTAAGCTGTTGCTGTCAGCAGAATCACAACTGCCGCTGCGTTTATCTCAGAGAGGTGGAAAGAAAAAGACACAATGCCTTGAACACGTGAACTCTGTATCTGCTGCCACAGATGGAGTTCTCCAGTATACTCACAACAATTGCACCTTAATAGGCTTTAGTTCCATAACACTCAGCTTCCTGGGACCGTACTAAAGGGTAATCTGGCAGGCTTGGCCAATTCACTCTCATAAAAATCCAGTGTTTTAAGACACAGTGAACTGAAAATCCTGAGTGTGAGAGAAGGATTTAAGAGACAAGTATTGATGCTATCCTCATTATTTAAGAAATCAGTAATATAAGCATATCTCTTGTGAGTCAGCTGGAGGAAGTAATAATCTTCAGTGTTTTTCTCTCTGATTTGCTCATAGTTCTGTTCTACAGAAGAGCCAGCTCAAACTCAGTACCTACAGATACTCTTCAAAATCAAAAGTGAAAACTTTTTGAAGGCCTGTCCTTGCCTGTCACAACGTCAGAACTCTGGTAGCAACCACATATCAGAGAAGAGGTTCTGTAGTAGCTTGAAGTTCCCCATCCAGTTTCTTGGCAGTCCTGTCAGAGATCTACAGCCAGGCACTGCTAGGTAACTTGTCTTTGGCATTCAGATGTAGGTGCTCTGCATCTTACACACATCATTGGTGCTCAGAGCCTAAACACACAGACTCAAAGCCCGCAAAAAATATCATTGAGGATGATAATTAAAGACAGTTACTCAGCGAAGGCCACATTCACCTGTTGTCCTGCTTTACAGATGGGAAATTTTAGTTGTCCAGATACAGAAAGCTGCAGGTCTCTGATAGGTTTTGTGCCCTAATAGGCAATGTCCTTCAATGCCGTAGCTTTCAAGCTGTGTGACTTACAGTGTGACCACATGCATGCCCATAAAGTTGGAAGGTAGTTGATGTTACATGGCATATGAGCAGTGGCAGAGATAACGTAAACCTAAGTTACACCTGTAGAGAAAAAAAAACATGTAGACATCAAAATGTTAAACATGAAGTTAAAGTAATGTTTACTTCTCAGGTGATTGGTGTGAAACATGCAGACAAATCAGTTCGGCAAGAAGCTTAACACTGTATGTTTAGCTTTCTCACTGAAGTGACCACCCTTGTAAGTGCACTACATCTTACTGTAGTTTCTAAAGCAGGGCTAAAACAAACAAAATATCCCCGTAAATTCCACCTTCAGTTGCTTTGTCCCTGCATAATAACAACAATGTGGGGATCTGACAAGTATTTCAGTTCCAGGTGCAGGGTGAAAGGAAGGTAGAGTATTTTATTAATGTCTATGGGAAGCAGCACTCTGAAAACATTATGTTTTTCCCTGTTCTCGTGCAAGAAATTGAAGTAATTCCTGCAGAACTAACTTGGAGAAAAAGATACGAAGCTAAAATAATCTTTGCCTTGTTTTCCTTTGAGTTCTGTGATATTCAGTAGACATTAAATAGAAACTGTTTACTGTCAGTTTTAAAAGAGTTCATGCAGCTGCAGCTCTTGTGCTGCAGAAATATTCTTTATGTAGCAGTTGAAAGGTGTACTGACAAGGTGGAATTGCCTATCACTAGTGGGACCTAAGGTATTTCTTCTAAGGGTAGTGTTCAAAGCTGTCAAAAATGTTTGATGTTCTATGTTTGGTAAGTGATTTTTGTTTTGTTTAATTGACTTGTTTTCATTAAAAAGTCTTGTAGAACACAAATCTAGCAAAAAGTATATAGTTAAGGTCAGGTTAATGCAACTTTTGAAATTATTTCTATTATTGTCCTTTGCTAGTGACCTTAAAATAATACTGTGCTGCTTGGCTTCATTATGCCTTAAAAAACCCTGGGTAGTCATGCTCACTGATTTTTCTAGACTCATTTTCAGTGAAATTAGTGGTAAGCGGTTTTTTGATTTCCAGGTATCAGATGGAGCTCTGTGCATCTTACAAGAGAGATATTATCTGTTCATGACGTACTGGAATAATCTGTTTAAAATTTAATAGCTCTTTTCCTGGGTAATAGTAGGCTTTGAGTGCCTTGTAAGTCTAAGCATCATTCCTTATACTTTAATAGTAAAGATAGTCTGATAGGGTCATATGCAGTACAAACATTCAAATCCTCTGTATATGACTTTAGTTCCTGTTTTGGAATTAAACTGCATCCAAAACCTCTCAGACAGTGATTGCTTTCATGAATGCCTGACAGTGTGAGTGTGTGAGAATGTATTTGCATTCATGGATGTGTGTGTGTGAGCATTCCCACAGACATAACCTGAAATCTCTTGCAGAATGCTGTCATCTGTGACCATAAAGTCATGTTCCTAGAGTGATTTGAAATGGGTTTCCTTTTACAAGATGAATGTGTTACTGCAAAATGCAGGTGCACATCCCAGAGCAGATCTTTACCCACTGGTTGCAGTCATGCTGTCTTCTGCTGCCTTGTGGCATTGCAAGTCTTCTTCACAGCACAGTGGCTTCAAGACAGCATGAAGAGTGCAGCTGCCCACATTTATTTCCACTGATAAGCATACTTCCTAGCAAGGCACTAGGAAGAAATTTGAGTGTCCTTAATTTGGAAATATTGCTTGAGAACCCTGAGTGATGTATATAAGGTAGACATCACCACCTTTGCTGGCACTGCTCTGAGAAGAAAAGTCACCACTGCCTTTGGTGCTGAACCTGGTGCAGTCGGAGCATACCAGGCATGTGATGAATATTCCCTAGGGAAAAGTGGAATATCCTATTAGTGTTAGAACAGCAGTTAGTATTTGCATGGGAGGAAGGGACTGACCTACTCCTCCAAGGCAATTCTGAGAAAACAAAGGAAACAAAACTTAGGTTGTCTGGGGAAGTTCTCAGTTAGAAAGGACATGGATTGGCACCAATAGAGTAACACAAGTTACAGTTACAGACTTCTGAAGAGTGAATCTGTCCTAAATCTCTGATCTTTGAGAGTGCTTAACTGTGCTGGAAGGGGGTTTCTTGGCTCTTTTTATTTCAGCTGCTGGATTCATTCAATTTTACAACCCTTAAAAGTTGTAAAAACAGAGTAGTGAAAAGCATCTGCTGTGGTACCCCTGGCTTTGACATTAGGAAAGCAAAAACATTTAAGCATGTGAAAGCAGATTTAAAAGCTCCACTGGCTCTTCCTCATCAACTTCCAGCATTCTCTCCCAGGACGCTGGACAGTATTCCAGGCTACACTGTAGTAAATCAGATTAACTCAAGCAAAATCAGGAACCAGGATTCTGTTATTGGGTTTTTTGGTCTTAGTTTTCTGACTCAGCACTTCCAATCTTCCTCTTAACTTTTCTTGCACACCACCATATAATTGTCTTGTTTACCTACATTTTACTGGAGGGAAGAATAACTTACCTGAATCTTCTAAATCACCTCTCCAAGAAGCTATCGATATACCCCAAAAGTCTTTTTATACACTTACAACTTTCCTAAATGAGCAGTTATTTATCAAAAGGCCAGAAAATTACTTGCATTAGGAGATGCAAGGGCTGTGATCTCAGATGCTAGTACTTCTTGAATGTTTCTTCTAGTGACCCACTGGAAAGGAATTTAGCACAGTGATCATTTGAAGAAGGAACTTTCATTTTGTCATGTTAACCTTCCAACTGCAGTTAGGGTTCAGGTTAATTAATGTTAATGTGCCCTGAGTTTTGCAGCTGTAAGGCCTCAGTTTTCCAGTTAACTGCTGGAACATCTATGTTTTGAGGACAAGAGGTTGTTTCATCTCATTCTGAGTACTTCCCCAAGACCCGACTTGATGCTTCCAGTAATGTTTCGGATTGCTGCCACTTGATGCATCACTAACGCCAAGAAGGGTGCCTAGAACAACTTCAAACAGCACAAAATGCAGGTCAAAACTGCCCAAGTACCCAGCATCACAGAACATTACCTGGGCAGTCATTTTCATTGCATTTTGTTGCAGGTGGGAGTGTGAGCCAGTCAAGAACTGCATGTAACATCACAAGCAACAAATGTGGGTTGTTCTCTCGAGTTCAACAGCATCACCTTTCTGGGACTGTATACTGTCTGACCTTTGTAGAGATAATGAATTGGGCAACAAGGCCAAACTGAACCATTAGTTTTCTCTTTTTCCTCTCTAACCTGTGCAGCTGGCCTCTTTCCAGGGGAGCTTGTGACACATACTGAAGATAAGGAGATTCAAGATTATTGTACAGCACATGAGACATACCTTTTGCTTGTTACATTTGTCTTAGACCTTTAGTTATCATTCTTTAGTTCCACTCAATGTAGTTTCTTTACTTTTAATCTCTCTTTGTCTTAGCCCCGTTCTTTTAATCAAAGAACATGTTTTGTACCAGCAGGGTTTAAATGGTGACCTTCATCATGGCATTAAACCTCTGTCTTATAAGCCAAGAGACCACTAACTTTCTGCACTGCACAAGATGGTTAGTGTAGTTTTCCTTGTTATTCTGACCAGCCTTTTAAGCAACTAGCAGTCATAACATACCACTTTTGAGGAATGGGTGTAATGAGAGGAGAAGGCAATTACAGCAATTACAGCAAGGCACCAGCAATCCAGGTTGTTATTGGATTGCTTGATGATAACTTCCTCCTCCCAATGGTGCAGGAACCAACAAGAAAAGGTGCTATGCTGGACCTTGTTCTCACCAACAGGGAAGGGCTGGTGAGCAATGTGAGGCTC